>PVLC010000959.1:0-77941 GCA_004027655.1 Graphiurus murinus | reverse complement strand
GAGCAGAAAATAAGCAATTAGTAGACAGAGAGTGGATCCGGGTTCGAGGCCAGCCTCAACTACCTAGTGAGGCACTCCTCGACTTAGTGAGACCTGGTTTCAAAATAAAGAATAAAAAATAGGACTGGGGATATAGCTCGAAGGTAGAATGCACCTGAGATCAATTCCCAGTACCGCAAAAAACAAACAAACAAAACAAAATAAAATAGGGCTGGGGGTTCAGCTCAGAGGTAGAACATTGCTGGGTTCAATCCATAGTAACACACACACACACACATAAACTGATCGAGTTAACATGTGAAAAGGACTTGGAACAACATTTAGTTCATAGTGAAAGATGAAAATATGGTAAAAAAATAGGTTTTCCCATTAAAAATATGGTAATTATTATTACAATTTTAGTGAGATTATACAGGGTGGTGGTTGTCAATTTAAGAAATTTAGATTTTATATATAGACAGCTATCGAAGGTTTGTGATAAAGAAAGTTCTATGATCCTTTTTTATAAAAAATAATCTTGATGTTAGTGTGAATGATGCTTATTGGACCTGTGGTGGGAGTTGGGCTCAGACAGGAGACAGGAAGAATAGTTAAAAGCATTTTCTACCAATGGTAGTCTCAATCAAGATAATGTCAGTAGGGATAAATAGGGGTGATTTCACAGCATATTTCTCATGTCGAATATGCAAAAATTTGGTGAAGTGGAAGGTGAGAAAGAGAGAGCATTAGAAAATTAATGGCATTTCCAGCTTCAGGGACAGTGTTGATTCCCCTGCTAAAATGAATTTGGTCTCATTTACTCCCCTCATCATACAGTGGGGGAAAATGACACCTAGAGGAAAGACCTGCTCCAAGGTACACAGTGACACAGTGAATTACAGGCAGAATCAGGTCTAAAACCAAGGTCTCCTGTCTCTCTCCTTGTCTATATTCTAGTTTCTTTACTATATGAAAGCTCTTGATATGTTGGGAAAGCCCTGGCTGAGCATGCTGATTCCTGTGTTGGTTCTCTGGAAGTGGTAATGACACTCCATAGGTTCCTCATATCGTGTTCCTGCCTACTTGGTGCCCCCCTTTCTCCTCAAGAACTGAGAGTCACTTCCTGAACCTTACTAAACAAATGACATAATTCATTTATTGGTTCCTGATTGTGTAGCAGGCAAAGGTGCTCCCATCCTGGTACTCTTTCGCACTCCCTCGGGAAATCTTTATTTATATTTCTTTTCTGTATTCCCATAGCCTATCCTAAGTAAAAGATCAAAACACATCATTTTCTCCTCAGGGTAAAAGCCAGACAGGGGACCTCTATCTGGGAATATTCTAAAGTTATTCCCCACTCCCTGATTTTTGGTTCTGGGATTGAACCCCGGGGTACTTTACCTCCAAGATATACACCTAGCCTTTTTTTTTTTTTTTGAAACAGGGCCTTTCTCACCAATTTACTGAGGGTCTCACTTAGTTGCAGAGGCTGGCCTTGAACTTTCTATCCTTATCCTCCTGTCTCAGCCTCCCAAGTACAGGCACATGCCACCATACTCAGATCACTGGTTTTTTTTAACTATTAATTAACATTGAGTTGGGCTGTAAAATAATATTATAATTGATTACATGAGTTTGCCAATATTCTACCATTTTAACAACAAAATAAGAAAACCAGTTAATTGATATTATTTAGCACATCTTTATGATGTGCTAAATGATTAACACAATTAAGGGAATGCCAAGTGTAATAGAACATACCACATTTCAGATCTCAGCAAATAGGTAAGGAAAGGACTTCTGGGATAAAGGAGTAGGAAGAGTAATTATTAATTCCTAGGCTTTGATATTTTGTCTCATGGAAAGCTGAGAGTACTTCATTATGTCAGAAAGGCAATGGTCAGCTATTAAAGGTGTTTGAAGAAGGAATTGATGTGTTCCTGTCTTTGTTTTATAAAAGTAGCTCTGAAGATTTGGAGAGAAAGGCATCTCTTAACTTACTCTAGGAGTTGAACAAATCATTTTATAATAATGATAGAACAATTTTAGGGCACACACCACAGATATTTATTAGCTTTTTTCTTTGTAACACTCCTGTGAGGTAGGGAGGGCCAAATGTTGATTTTGTTTTCACTTCAGCTTCTGGGGAAGCAAAGCCAAAGTGTTTAAGTGAAGAGCTAGGGAGTCCACAGAAAATTGGGGGTAAAGTCAAGATTAAGCTTCAAATCTCTCAACTTCTGGGTTAGCCTAGCATTTTGAATGCCTCTACATGCTAAAGGGGTTCTTTGATTCACTACTATCCCTCCCTGGAGACTCAAGAAATCAGCAAGGTAGAAGTGTATCTAGATTCATAAGAGGAAGTTCTGGGACTCATAATGCCAGCCATTAGCTGAAGAGAAATAGGCAGATAGCTCTAGTCCTCTAGATGAGAAACAATATATTGAAAAGTATTTTGACTTTTGACCCTTAAATGAGTTGTATTTCAGTAGTACTTCACTGAAAGGTCCTGACCTGGATTTGTCTACTTGGTGTGAATCTCTTCTTCCTTGACCAAATGGACTGAAAATAGTGTTTCCTGAAGTGTTGGCTATATATATATGTTGGAGGTGGGCTTTTCTCTTTTCCTTCAGTCACTCACCAAATATTGAGTGCTTACTACACAGCACTGTTCTAGGGATAGTAAACAATACAGACAAAATGATTTATCCTCACAGAGTTCCTTGCTCAGTTCCTAGTGAAACTGGCAGTCCTTGGTTTCCTGTTGCTATCTGAAGAAATAGATTTATAATCCCTTTCCATAGGTGAATGAATTATTATGAAAACCAAACAAAAGTGGTGAAAGAGAAAAAAAAAAGGACAATAGGAATCCATTTAGTAGACCATGGGCATATTTTCATCAAATTGATGTTAATTTTCAATTTAGTTACTTTACTTTTTATTATAAGATTTTTTGGTACTGGGAATTGAATCCAGGCCATTCTATTTCCAAGCTACATACCCAACCCTTTTAATTTTTTTAAAAATAAGGTCTTGCTAAATTGCTGATTGTCATGCTAAGTTGCTGAAGCTGGTTTCAAATCTGCAATCCTCCTGTCTCAGTCTCCCAAGTATTGGCATTACAGGCATATATCACTGTGTCTGGCCCATTATAACAATGTTTAAACATGCAAAAATTAGAATACAGAAAACCCATATGATCATCAATTAAACTTAATACAGTGAACTCTTGGACATATTTACTTCATCTATATTTTTCAGATGTATGTTAAAGTAAATTATAAACACAACACTTCACATATAAATGCTATAGAATGCATCTTTTTAAAAATTATTTATTTTTAATTAACATGTCATGTAATAATTGTACATATTTATGTGGTACAGTGTAATATTTCAATGCACATATACAATGTGTAATTATTAAATCAGGATAACCATGTTTCCATTTTTAAATGACATATTTAAAGTAAATTATACCTATTATGTTATTGTATCCTAAATATTTCAATGTGCATCCTAAAAATTAAAAATTTCCCCCATAACCACAATCCCACTATCTTATCTATACAAATGAACATTTTCTTTCAGCTATTTAATTTGTATTTATATAAAATTTGCATACCATAAACTTCTCCCTTTGAAAGTATGCAATTCAGTCATTTTTGGCATATGTGCAAACTTATATAAATATTACCACAATTGTTTCTGAAACCTTTTCAAAACCAGAAAGCTCATACCCATTCCTCAGGAGTCATTCCCTATTACCCTCTCTCTCTAGCCCCTGGCAACAACTAAACTATTCCACTTTTTTTTTTTTTTTTTTTTTTTTTTTTTGCGGTACTGGGGATTGAACTCAGGGGCATTCTACCTCTGAGCTATACCCCCAGACCTATTTTTTATTCTTTATTTTGAAACTGAGTCTCACTAAGTTGCGGAGTGCCTCACTAGGTAGCTGAGGCTGGCCTTGAACCCGGATCCTCCGGTCTCAGCCTCCCGAATGCTGGGATTACAAGCGTGCGCCACCACGCCCAGCTCTACTTTTTTTTTTTTATCTCTATGGATTTGCCTCTTTCAGACATGTCATATAAATGACATCATGCAATATGTAGCATGTGTAACTGGCTTCTTTCACTTAGCATGCATTTTTCAAAGTTCATCCATATATTTCATGTATCCATATTCCATTCTTTTTATGACTGAATATTTTCATTGAACGGATACATATATCCATTCATCAACTGATGGATATTTAGTTTGTTTCCATTTTTTGACTATTATGAATAATGCTGCTATAATATTTGTGTATACTCTTTTTTTTTTGGTTTGGCATTGGGGATTGAATACAGGGGCATTTTAACCTTTGAGCTCCACCCCCATCCCTATTTTATTCTCTTATTTTTAAACAGGGTCTCACAGAGTTTCTGACAGCATCACTAAGTTGCTGAGGATGGCTTCAAACCTGTGATCCTCCTGTCTCAGTCTCCAAAGTACTGGTATTACAAGCATATGCCACCATGCCCAGCTCACGTGTAAGTTTCATTTCTCTTGGCTATATACCTAGAAGTGAAATGGGTGGATTGTGAGGTAACTATTGTTTAATTTTTTGAGAAATTGTGAGACTCTTTTCCACTGTGACTACAAATTTTCTTTTCCCACCAGCAATCTCTAAGAGTTCCAATTTCTCACCAATAATTGTTACTTTCTGTCTTTTTGATTATAAACATTCTAGAACGTATGAAGTGTTTTCTTATTGTGGTTTTCATTTGCATTTCCCTGTTGACTAATGATGTTCAGCATCATTTAATGTGTTTATTGGTCATTTGCATATCTTTTTAAAGAGAAATATCTATTTAAATCATTTGACTATTTTCTAATTGTGTTATTTTCTTTTTATTTTTGATATATTTTGGATACCATGTTTTGTATAACAGATCATAATATTTCTTGCTGTAAATTTGTAATAAAAATGTTTGAAAAAATTTTAGGCACCAAGAAACGGGAAAAATACTCTTAATAGTTCCACTAACAGTTGTATCAGCAAAAAAATTTCTTCTCAAAATTAAAAATTATCTAATTAAAAATTTTTAATGCCATTGCTCTAAATTATGGGTCCATGCTCCAATTGTACTGTAAGAAATGAATTAATGCTTACCAAAGGCTTTCTCCCTAGCCATTGATACTTTCTCTTTCCAGCTCAGGAAATGTCAGTGGGGAAGGGGAAAAGTAAGTCCTGCTCATAGGGAGAACATAAAGGCTTCATGGACATAATTTCTAAATCCCATTTGATAGACTTTTTCATGATACAAAAGAGTATACATTAGAAATTTAGTAGAAACTAGGTGTCTATCACTGATGAATGGATAAAGAAAATAAATATGGTATATATACACAATGGAGCTTTACTTAATCATAAAGAAGAACAAAATTAACTCATTTGTAGGAAAATGGATGGAATTAGAGAATATCATGCTAAGTGAGATCAACCAGACTCAGAAAATCAAGGGCCACATGCTTTCTCTCATATGTGGAAGCTAGAGAGAAGATAAGAAAGAAAGGAGACTCCATGAAAATGAAGATAGAGACTAATAGAACAGTGGAAGGGGGTTGGAAGGTGGGAGGCCAAAGGGAAAAGAAGGCTAGAGGAAGGAAGCAGTCCAAATAATGCTGTTTACATATGAATATATCACTACTAATTTCACTAGCACACATGGAGAGGGAAAAGGGGGAAGAGGGTGGAGTGCAGAAGGAAACACACTTATGGATGTTTTATGCATATATGAATGTATCACCTTGAATCTCACTCTGATATGTAACTACAATACACCAATGAAAATGAATTGAGCAGAAACTAGGATGGCCAAGCCCTCCTTATAGTGCAACTTCTGATTCCCAGATTTTAGCTCTACTCTAGGCCAAAATCCAGGACTGGTGCTGTACTGAGGAAGCAGAATTTAAACAGGAGCAGCCCCATTGCCTGGATCTCAACCTTAACCACCCAACTCTGCAAAGATCCCACTCTGATCTTTGGCTCCAGGATATAAGGCCTTCCTTTAAAATTTGCTATTTCACCTTCTCTCCCTCCACTCTACCTTCTAGATGATTGTCCATGCTATCTGTTTCTCAGGAAGCCCTGTGAGTATTTCTGTTAATTCTACTTAGTTTCTTGTTTTCCAGTGCCATTGTGATTTTTTCAAGTGTGTGTGTGGGGGTGTGGGGAGTGTGGGGGGGTGGGTGTGTGTATGCACATGCACATGTAAGACATTTTTAGGTTTCATTATGGGAGGGGGAAAACTGGAGTGTGTATTTAGCTTGCCATTTTGAGCTAGTCCTTGATAATAATTATATTTTAAATGTACATACTTTTAATAAGTACCAAATTTACATGGTTTGAATTTTAACAAAAAATATATTGAGTAAAAAATCTCCCTCTCCTTGTCTACCCAATTTTCCTCATAAGAGGCAACCAATATTAATTGTGGTGTAACTCTCTGGTAGAAACATTTTACATAAATACAAGCAAACACACACACAGACACAAACACACATTCTCCCTCCCACCAAGGTTTTGCATATTATAAATATATTTCACTTTATTTTGTATTTTTCTTAGTAATACATCTTGGAGCTCACCTGTTATCAAAACATAAAGTGATGTTTTAATTTCTCATATTTTTATTGACTTTAAAATTTACAAAGAGTAAAAAATAACTCTGTCATACAATCATGAGTTTGGGCAGATAAGAACAAACAGTGGTTTAATTACTACCACAATTATGATATATGAAGTCCTATCATTCCAGAAATTTCTTCATCTACCATTTTGTAGACAGTCCTTCAATTCCCTTGTAACAACTGATCAGTTTTTGGTCTCTATGTTTGTTTTGTTTTGTTTTTCCAGAAGGTCTCTTTTTTTGCGGTACTAGGGATTGAGCTCAGGGGCATTCTACCTCCAAGCTACACCCTCAGCCCTAATTTTTATTCTTTATTTTGAAACCGGGTCTCACTAAGTTGCAGAGTGCCTCACTAGGTAGCTGAGGCTGGCCGCGAACCGGGATCCTTCGGTCTCAACCTCCCAAATACTGGGATTACAAGCGTGTGCCACCACGCCCGGCTGGTCTCATCTTTTAATATCAGTGAAGTATTCTATTATATAGACAGACTGTACAATAGAATTTATTTAGCCAGTCTCCTACCGGTGGACATTTTAGTTGTCACCAATTTTTTGCTTCAAAGGTTACCAGGCATTGAGTACATACTGTTTCTAAACCTCATGCTAAGGCACTTTTTATTTATTTTTGTTCATTATCTGCCCAATAATTTTATAATAGCCACTTTTATCTTTTTTTGAGAATGAAAGTAGAGTTCTGAAAAGTTAAATAACTTGACCCAAATCACAAAGCTATAAAATAGCAGAGCCAGAATTCAGTCACCTTCTGTAATCTCATTGACAGATAAATAGCATCAGCCCCATCATTTTTAAAAGATGAATATTTAATATAGTTTTTTATCAGTAATGACACATGTATCAGTAATGATACATAATTATTATCTAAAGTCTATAGTTTACATTAGAGTTAACGCTTTGTATCATATGAGCTATGACTTTTAACAAATGTATAAAGACCTATGCCCATCATTACTATATACAGAATATTTTCACTGCTCTAAATATCTCCAGTGTACTACCTGGTCAATCTCTCTTTTTCTCCTCTTGAAGCTCTGAGAATCACTGATCCTTTTACTGTCTTCATAGTTTTGCATTTTCCCAAATGTCATATAGTTGGGATAGCATACTCTGCAGCCTTTTAAGATTGACTTATTTTTTTGTGTGTGTGGTACTGGGGATTGAACCCAGGGGCACTCAACCTCTGAGCTACATCCCCAATCCTTTTTTATTTTGAAACAGGGAAAGTCTCACTAAGTTGTGGGGGGCCTCACTAAGCTGCTGAGGCTGGCCGTCAACTTGCAGTCCTTCTATCTCAGCCTCCTAAGTACTGGATCAGATTGGCTCCTTTTACTTAGCAATATAATTTTCCTCTGCCTTTATGAGAGATATTGGTAAGTTACTTTCCTATCTTTGTTATTATTATCTGAATTTGGTTAACATTTGCCTTACAGAGTGAGTTGGGAAGTATTTTCTTGGCTTTTGAAGGAAAAGAAATTATCGAGAATTGATTTAATTTCTTTTTGTGTGTGGTACTGTGGATTGAACTCAGAGGGCTATACTACTGAGCTACACCCCCATCCCTTTTTTATATTTATTTTTTAATTTTTTTACATTATGATGTGAGATGATAATGTACCAACAAAAGCAAATAAATAAATAAATAAATAAATAAATAAATAAATAAATAAATAAAGCTGAAGTGAGCATTGAGCATTCAGGGAAAAATAAATTTAATTAATTAATTAATTTATTTATTTTAGTACTGAGGATCAAACCCAGCGCCATTCTACCTACAAGCTACATCCACAACCCTTTTTCACTTTTTTTTTTTTTGTGTGGTACTGGGGATTGAACTCAGGGGCATTCTACCTCCGAGCTACACCCCCAGCCCTATTTTTAATTCTTTATTTTGAAACCGAGTCTCATTAAGTTGCAGAATGCCTCACTAGGTAGCTGAGGCTGGCCGCGAACCCGGATCCTCTGGTCCCAGCCTCCCGAATGCTGGGATTACAAGTGTGCGCCACCACGCCCGGCTCCACTTTTTGTTTTGAAACAGGGTCTCACTAATTTGTTAAAGATCTCACTAAGTTGCTGAGGCTGGCTGTGAACCTGCAATCCTCCTGACCCTGCTTCCTAAGTACTGGGATTATAGGCGTGCATCACTGCATCTGGCTTAATTTAATTTCTTAATTAAATATTTGATAAATTCACCAGCCACTTTGGACCTGGTGTTTCTGGTTTTGAAGGCTATTAATTGCTGATTCAATTTCTTTCATAAATCTATGCTGTGGGCATCAAGTTGTTCATAATATTATTTTGTTACCCTTTTAATATCTGTGGGAATTGGAGTGGTATCCTATATAACTTCTGGTATTAATAATTTATGTGTCCTCTCTTATTTCTTAACCTGACTTGAGGCTTATCAATCTTACTGATCTTTTCAAAGAACTCTAGCTTTTTATTTTATTGATTTTCTGTATTAATTTTCTATTTCAACTTTCCTGATTTCAGTTCTAGTTTTTATTTTTTTCTTCCACTTACTTTGAAATTAATTAGCTCCTCCTCTTCTAATTGGCTAAGGTGGAAGCTTATATAATTGATTTTGCATTTCTTTTCTAATACATTCATTCAGTGATATAAATTTCTTTCTAAGCATTGCCTAAGCTTCATCTCACGGATTTTGAGCAGTTCTTTTCCATTTCCATTTCCATTTAGCTTGAAGTATTTTTTTTTTTTTTTTTTTTTTTTTTTGCGGTACTGGGGATTGAACTCAGAGGCATTCTACCTCCGAGCTATACCCCCAGCCCTATTTTTTATCCTTTATTTTGAAACTGAGTCTCACTAGGTTGCGGAGTGCCTCACTAGGTAGCTGAGGCTGGCCGCGAACCCGGATCCTCCGGTCTCAGCCTCCCGAATGCTGGGATTACAAGCGTGCGCCACCACGCCCGGCTAGCTTGAAGTATTTTAAAACTTTTCTTGAGACTTATTCTTTGGCCTGTGTGCTACTTTAGAAGTATGTTATTTAGAATTAATGTTTTTTACCATTTCCAGCTATCATTTTGTTGTTGATTTTAGTTTAATTCAGGTGTGGTCTGAGAGCATGTTTTGAATGATTTATATTTTTAAATATTTTTAAATGTGTGTTTTATAACCCAGAATGTAGTCTGTCTTGGGGACTGTTCCCGGTGAGTTCAAGATGATTGTACATGATGCTGCTATTGGATGAAGACTCTACAAATGTCAATTAGATCCAGTTGGTTGATGGTGCTCTTCAGTTCAACTATGTCCTTAAAGATTTTCTGTATACTGAATCAATCTACCTTTTACTGAAAGAGTGCTGCTAAAGTCTCCAATAATATTTTTTCTTGCAATTCTGTCAGGTGTTGCTTCATATAGTTTGATGCTCTGCTTTTTTTAAAAAAAAAAAACACATTAAATATTGTTATATTTTCTTGGAAAATTCATCCCTTTTAAATTATGGAGTACTTCTCTTTACACTTGATAATTTTCCTTGGTCTGAAGTCATCTTTGTCTGCAATTAAAATAGCTATTCCAACTTCCTCTTATGAGAGGCAGCATAGTAAATATTCCTAATCTTCCTATGTCTTTATATTTAAAGAGGTTACTTTTAGGTCTTTTTTTAAATACACTTTGGAAGCCTCTCTTTTAATTGGTATATTCAAACCATTGACATTTAAAATGATTATTATTGTAGTTGGATTAATACCTACAATATTTGTTACTGTGTTCTTTTAATTGATATTGTTCATTTATGTTATTGTCTTTTTTGGGGGGTATTGGAGATTGAACCCAGGGGTATCCATCTCTTTTTTATTTTGAAACAGGATCTCACTAAGTTTCTGAAGCTAGCCTTGAACCTGTAATCCTCTTGTCTCAGCCTCCCAAGTACTAGGGTTAGAGGTGTGTGCCACTGTACCCAGCCTCTACTCTTATCTTAATTGTGCATTTTGTATGATTCCATTTTCTCTTCTTTCTAAGAATATCAATTATATGTCTTTAAAAACTTATCAAGATCACTCACTGAACTGAACTTGAGAGGGAGGGAGGGCAAGGGAGCGGGGTGGGAATTGGGGATAGGGTCAGATGAGAAATGTGTGCACATTTGTCTTTATCAATTTGTACCTAACAAAAATGTATAAATACAAAGCACAAATTATTACAATAAAAAAATGAAGTTAATCACTCAAAAAAAACTTACAAAATTAAAGCTGGGCGTGGTGGCACACACCTATATTCTAGTACTTGGGAGGCTGAGACAGGAGGATCACAGGTTTGAGGACAGCCTCAATAGTGTAGTAGGACTCTCAGCAACCTAACAGGACCCTGTTTCAAAATGAAAAATAAATGAGCTGGGGGTGTAGCTCAGAGGTAGAATGCCCCTGTGTTTAATTCCCAGTATATAAAACAATGACACCAACAATACAGGTATAAAATTAGTTGCTTCTGAGTCTGCAATATATATTTATGAGTAACCCAAGTCCTCCACCAAATAACAGTATACCACTTCCCATTTAGTGAAAATATCTTGGATAATTCCCAATTTCTACTTCCAATTTCTTATTATACTGATGTCATTTATTCCATATATCCAGAATTTGTAATTGCCAAATACATCACTTCTATTATTTTGAACAAACTGTCATCTGTTTAATAAATTGAGAAAAATAATATTTCATGTTTTTAATTTTTCTAAGGCACTTCTTTGCTTTATGCAGACCCGAGTTTCTGACCTATGTAATTTTCCTTAATAATGATTTTTTTATGGTATTTGAAATAGAACCCAGGGGCGTTTTACCCCTGAGGCACACCCCCAGCCATATTGTATTTTTTATTTTGAAGCAGGGTCTTGCTAAGTTAGCATATGCTGGCCTCAAAACTGTGATCCTCCTGTTTCAGCCTCCCAAGTACTGAGATTACAGGAGTGCACCACCATGTATAGCTCTGATTAATTTCTTTGAACATTTCTTGCATGGCAGCTCTACTAGGATCAAATTCCTTTAATTTTTGTTTAATAAAGTCTTTATTTCTCTACTTCTAAAGGAGAATTTTACTGGATATAGACCTCTAGTTTGTTGCTTCTTTTCTTGAAAATCTTTAAATATTTTATGCCACTTTTTTTGCTTTCATGGTTTTTTTTAAGAAAATTTTAATAATTTGATGTAGTTCTTATCCTTGTTCTTTTTTGAAACACATCTCACTAAGTTGCTGAGGCTGGCCTCAAACTTGTGATCCTCCTGTCTCAGTCTCCCAAGTCCTGGGATAACAGGTATGTACCACCACACCTGGTTTCCTTGTTCTTTTATATGTACGGTGTTATTATCAACCCTCCGGGTTTCTCAAGAGTTTTTCTTTTTCTTTGATTTTCTGCAGTTTGAATATATGCCTCAGTGTTAATTTGTCATGTTTATCCTGCTTGGTGTTTTAAGAGCTTTCTGTATCTGTAGTTTCATTGGTAATTTGGAGAATTTCCATATCATTATTGCTCCAAATATTCTTTTCTTTCTCTCTTCTTTTGAAATTCCCATTATGTCTATATTTTAACTTTTAATTTCCCCACAGTTCTTGGATATTCTGTTCTGTCTTTTTCATTCTTTTCCCTCTTTGCACTTCTGTTTTGGAAGGTTTTTTTTTTAACATTTCGTCAAGCTTACTTTTCTTTTCCTCAGCTGTGTCCAGTCTACTGATGAGCTCATCAAAGGCATTCTTCATTACTATGTGTTTTTGATTCTAGCATTTCCTTTTGATTCTTTTAAGATATTCCTTCTCTGTGTTTACATTAGGATCTCTTCTTGCCTGTGGCCTATTTTTTCTATTAGACCCCTAAGCATATGAATCATAGTTGTTTTAAATTCTCATATTGATAATTCCAGCATTTTTGCCATATATAATTCTGGTTCTGATGCTTCCTCTATATATTCAAACTGGTTTTGTTTTTATTTTCTGTATTTTAGTGCACCTTGCAGTATTTTGTTGAAATCAATAAATGATATACTGGGTAAAAGATAGTGATATAAATAGGCCTTTGGTGTGAGATTTTGTTTTTATCTATCTGGGAATTTGTCTTTGTTTACTGTTTTCTATGTCTATAGGTATTCGAGTTTGACCTTTCTTCTGGCATCTTTATTTTTATCTTCTCTGTTGTCTTTGGATTTCCCTAGAGACTTCTTATCAAGTAAGATCTGAGGCATGCAATTTTTTTCAGTTTTATTCTCCTTTTATTATAAGGAGCCTGATTGATGTGATGTTAAGTATGATAGGTGGGGAGATGTACTGTTCTGATTATGTCTTAGTCTTTTCAGTTTGTTTTTCTTTTTCCCCATTATGTGGGACAGGAAGGCTAGCTGAATCTGGAGTTGGTATTTTCCTTTTCTCATGGAGGCCTAGTGTGGGCTAGAGTTAGATAGTGACCTTTCCCCAGGTTGAGTAGTCTCTGGTCACAGTTCAGTTGGTTAGACTCTGGGAAATTAGTTTCATTTAGGGTAGGGCCTTATTTCAGAACATAACAATCTGGATACATTTCAAAATGACCACTACTCCCTCATCAGAGCATGTGGAGACTTTCCTCTAATCACCAGTATGTGAAACTGATAAGGTTTCTGGATCACCAAAGTGTGAGTTCCCACTATGACCTGGAAACCCTGGAGTTTCAAACTTTCAACATTGTCTGTACTGAACCTCCAGCAATCTTTAAATTACAGTTTAGGTTTTCTTACCCAAGCACTGGTTCCCATGGAGTTTCCTATTCCCAGCTTTCTGCTTATGTTTAAATTGTGATTCTCTGCATACACCTGTGTATCTCTTCAATTTTGGGAGAAGTATTTTGCCATGTGATCTCTGTTCTCTGACAGAGCTAAGAATAGTTGTTGATTTTTAATTTGTTCAGAACTTTTTCTTGTGTGGACAAGAGTGATGGCTTCCAAGCTCCTTACAGGATGAAATAGAAACTGGAAGTCAATACTATTATTTGTCATATTTTCTGGATGTGAAACTGAGGCTCTGAGATTTGACATAATTTACTCAAGGTCATACAGCCAGGAAGTAGTATTTGGATCCAGATTTTCTATGCTCTATCCCTATCTGCCCTATTCTTTTCCATTTTCTCAGAGATGTCAGTTCAGTATTCTTTAAAAAGTCTCTGCTATCCCCCTCCCCACCCATCTCTAGTTTTCTCCTCATCTTTGCCTTTGGTAGAATGGTCTCAAAGTTAGAGAAATGCTACTTCGTATGGGAAGATAGTTTTGGAACCTCAGAATTGTGGATTCAAATCCTAGGTCTGTCATTTGCTGGCTGTGTGACCTTGGAACAATCAATTACCTTCTATGTCTTCTAGTTTTGCCATCGCAAAAACAAGGATAATAACATCTTTCTTACAACATTGTACAGAGGTTTCATTGGGATACTCACATACACAACCTAATATAGTTGACTCTCAGATGGAAGTTTGTATTAGAAGGCGCTTTAGGTATTTTCCAACCTTGAGATTGGGATCCAAGCCTGTTTAAAGTTTTTAGTCTTCTTTGATTTTTTTCAGTCTCCAAATTCCCAGAGCACTTGCCATGAAGCACAGATCACTTCTTTCTCTCCTTTCCCCAGAGGACACTATTACTCTGAAATTTGTGTTAATCATCCATTTTTCATTATATTTTTACTACCTCACCATACATTCTTTTTTTTTTTTTTTTTTTGCGGTACTGGGGAATGAACTCAGGGGCATTCTAACTCCGAGCTATACCCCCAGCCCTATTTTTTATTCTTTATTTTGAAACCGAGTCTCACTAAGTTGCGGAGTGCCTCACTGGGTAGCTGAGGCTGGCCGCGAACCCAGATCCTCCAGTTTCAGCCTCCCAAATGCTGGGATTTCTTAAACGGTATATGTTTTAATTTTTCCCATTTTGAACTTTATATAAATCATATTTTATGTTCCTGAGTCATGTCAAGTATGCGTAGCTGTAGTTTGTTCTTTCCACTGCTATGTATTTATTGTGTGAATGTAAAATGCTTTACTTCCTCACTATCCTGTGGAGAAACAACTGGGTTGTTTCTAATTTGAAGTTTCTAGTTTATGTTTCTGAGAGTCATGTTGAGTGTGTATAGCTGTAGTTTGTTCTTTTGCACTGCTATGTATTTAACTTTTGTATGGATATAAAACAATTTACTTACCCACTGTCCTGTATAGAAACAATTCAGTTGTTTCTAGTTTAAAGTTACGACAAATAGTGTTGCTATGAACAATCCTGTGCATGTCTTCTGGGGCACATGTACAGGAGCTTCTTCAGTATATATCTACAAAATTGAGGATTTATAGATGAGTACACATTTAAGCTTATTATAAATGCCAAATGGTTCCCAAACGTGGTCGTGCCAATTTACAGTCCCATAGTAATGTGAAAGATATAATTTTCTTGTGTACCTTGGTACTGTGTATCTTGATATTTGGTATCTATATTTAATTTGTGAATCTGGTAAATGTAAAAAGATCTCATCTTGTGGGTTTAATTTACATTTCCCTGATGACTAAGTAGACAGCATATTTTTCATATGTTTATGGGCCATTAATATTTTTCTCTTTTATGAAATACCCATTCATGTCTTGACCCCTTCTTTCTATTGGTCTGCTTGCCTTTTTTTCTTATTGATTTACAAGAGCTCTTTATATAGTCATATACTGTTTTATTATATTTTTCCTTGGTGACACACGTCCTTTTCCTTACCCAGATTATTAGCTTGTAGAGGTAGAGACCATTCCTTTTCCTCTTGAATGCCTTTCTCATACCCCACGCACTATGTTGGGCCTGAGGAAGACTAGATAGTAGACAGGAGAGATGGTCATCCTTGGTAAGGAAAGAATTGGAATAAACACCCTCTTGTATCTTTGATTTCTCCCTGGAGTTACTGAGGGAAGTGGTGGTGGGGGGTAAGAAACTGGTATTGTTTAATCTCTGTGTACCAGGCTAGGCTCAGCACTCTTGCAAGATCTTGTCTCATAATGACTCTGAAAGAGACCTTATTCTTCTTTTACAATGGAGGACAGAGAGGTAAAGTAAAAATATATACAGAAATGTAGCCGGGCGTGGTGGCGCACACTTGTAATCCCAGCATTCGGGAGGCTGAGACGGGAGGATCCGAGTTCGCGGCCAGCCTCAGCTAACTAGTGAGGCACTCCGCAACTTAGTGAGACTCGGTTTCAAAATAAAGAATAAAAAATAGGGCTGGGGGTATAGCTCAGAGGTAGAATGCCCCTGAGTTCAATCCCCGGTACCACACACACACACACACACAAAAAAAATATATATATATATATACAGAAATGTGCCCAATTATTACTACCTCTCTCACTTTGTGTGTGTGTGTGTGTGTGTGTGTGTGTGTGTGTGTGTGTGTGTGTGTGTGTGTGTGGTATTGGGAATTGAACCCAGGGACATTCTCCCTCCCAGCTATACCCTAGCCCCTTTTTAATTTTTTTTCTTGTTTTGAAACAGGATCTCACTATATTCTGAGAGTCTTGCTATGTTGCTGAGGATATCCTTGAATCTTTGAGCCTCCTGTCTCAGCTTCTACAGGGTAGGGTCCATTCCTTCTCCTCTTAAATGTCCTTCTTCTTCTCCTACCCCACCAGCTATGTAATCCCAAGTACTGAAATTACAGGCCTGCACCACCATGCCTGGTTTATCTCACCATTTTATAAAAAATTATTTTATTATTAGTCAAGCATGGCGGTACACACCTGTGATACTAGTACTTGAGAGGCTGACATAGGAGAATCACAAGTTCAAGGCCAGCCTCAACAACTTAGTAAGATGCTTAGCAATTTAGCAAGCCCTTGTTTCTAAATTAAAAAAAATTAAAACGTGATGGTAGTATAACTCAGAAGAAGAATGCCCCCACGTTCAATTCCCAATATTCCCCCAAATTATTTTATTAGTGCATTGCAGTTATATATCACAGTGAGGTTCAATGTGATTTAAAAAATACATGCACACAGCTCTTGATGTATTTTCCTTCACATCCCACCCTGCTCCTCCCTCCTCCCTCCCCAAACATGTTAGTGAAATTGGTAGTAATACCCTCATGTATTGCCATAGTACTATTTTTTTTTTTGCAGTCCTGGGGATTGAACTCGGGGGGCATTCTACCTCCGATCTATACCCCCAGCCCTATTTTTTTAATTCTTTATTTTGAAACCGGGTCTCCCTAAGTTGCGGAGGGCCTCACTAGATAGCTGAGGCTGGCCACGAACCCGGATCCTCCGGTCTCGCCCTCCCAAATGCTGCGATTACAAGCGTGCACCACCACAGCTGGCTCATAATACTATTTAAATTGTTTCCTTCCTCAATCTTCTTTCTTCCCCTTCCTAATTCCCTCCCCTAGTCTCCTTCTTCTACTCTATAGGTCGCTCTCCACATTATCTAAAGACACTTTTGTTTCCTATTTTCTCTCTAGCTTCCACATATAAGAGAAATCATAGAACTCTTGACCTTCTGAGAGTGGCTGATCTCACTTGGCATAATAGTCTCTAGATCCATCCATTTTCCTACAAATGACACAATTTTGTTCTTCGTTGTGGCTGAATAGAATTCCATTGTGTGTACTTACCAATCTGCTTGATTCAAACTGCTGTCATCTTAAATATACCAAGCATGCTTTGACCTCAAGGTCTTTGCCATTGTGGTTTCTTGAGCATAGAGAATTCTTCCCCTAGCTTAATAACTCACAGTCATTTCATTTGAGGTCTCTACGTCAGTGTCACATGGCATAGTTGTTTTTCTTTTGTTATCTCAAACAACAACCCTTATCATTTCGTCCTCTTTCTTCGCTTCATTTTCAGAGTACTTGCTACCACCCAACATGCCATATATTTGCTGTGTTTTTTCACACTAGAATGTGAGCTCTGTGAGGGCTCAGTGAGAAAAAGTCATCTCATCTGACTTGGTTGCCCCAATGTTTATCCCACGAACAGGATTTGTACCTAGTGGGTACAGGGGCGTTCTACCTCCGAGCTACACCCCCAGCCCTATTTTTTATTCTTTATTTTGAAACAGAGTCTCACTAAGTTGCGGAGTGCCTCACTAGGTAGCTGAAGCTGGCCTCGAACCCGGATCCTCTGGTCTCAGACTCCCGAATGCTGGGATTACAAGCATGCACCACCACGCCCGGCTCCCTAGTGGGTATTCTCTAAAGATGTATTCAACCAAAAAGTCAATGCCACTTGCCCAAGATCATCCAGGTTAAGACTGGTGAAGTCAACATTCTAAAGCAAGCACATGGAACTCAAATTTGCTGCTCATTCTCCTACTACACAACAGCCCTGCTTCTTTCTTCAACGAGTGAAGGGAAGGTTTCAGACTAGACATGGGAGATATGTGGCCTCGTATGAGGAGGACAGAAAGCAAGTTCCAGCATAAGAGAGGCAAAGGGATGCCTTGGGGAATCTGTGTATCAGAGAAAGGTTTGTTCTTCCCAGTGAGGAGAGGAGGCTGTGGACAGAGGCCATTGGAAAAGGCTGGCAATGCATTAGAGGGGAAGTCAGTTTCTCTGGTGGTTTTTTGGGGGAGGAGGTAAAGTAGATTACATATTTTAATGTCACTGGTTCCAATAAAAGGAACTAAGGTCTATAATTTAATTAATGGAATATATAGCATCCAAGTTTTATATACACTAAAAGTTTCATTTATCCCACGTGTGTACACACACAAATTTTAGAGTATTGGAGGTACCTGTTTTTCTTATTATTAGTTTTTCTATTTTTATTTTAGTATACTTTTATTGGTACATTATAATTTTATATAATAAGGTTCAGAGTGATAAACATACATGCACACAGCACTTGAAGTGATTCCCTCCATATCACACCCCACTCATTCTCCCTTCCCAGTACATATTACTAAGGTTGATATTGAAAACTTCATGTATGTAAATAGTATTATCATTATTATTATTTTTGTGGTACTAGGGATTGAATCAACAGGCATTCTACCTCTGAGAAACACTCCCAGTCCAATTTTATTTTTATATTATTATTATTATTATTATTTGCGGTACTGGGGATTGAACCCAGGGGTATTCTACCTCCGAGCTACACTCCTAGTCCCATTTTGTATTCTTTATTTCGAAACAGGATCTCACTAAGTTGCGGAGGATGGCCGCGAACCCGGATGCTCTGTCTCAGCCTCCTAAGTACTGGGATTACAGGCGTGTGCTACCATGCCCCGGCTTGTACATAGCATTATTTGAACTGTTTCTTTAATCAAGTTTCCATTTTTCCCTCTCCGAGTCACTTTCCACTTTTCTACTAGAATCTCTCTTCATTTATCTAAAGTTCTTTTTTGTTTTCCAATTTCTCTTTAATTTCCACATACAAAAGAAACCCTTCACTTTCTGAGACTGGCTGATCTCACTTAGCATAATATTCTCCAATTCCACTAATTTTCCTGCAGATGACATTATTTTTTTCTTATTTATGGCTGAGTAAAATTCAATTTTGTGTATATACCACAGTTTTGTAATCCTTTCATATGTTGATGGACACCTAGGCTGTTTCCATAATTTGGCTATTGTGAATTGTGCTGCTATGAACATGGATATGCATGTATCACTGTAATATTCTGAGTTCCAGTTCCCCTAGAAAGATACCCAGAAGTGCTATAGCTGGGCCATATGGTAGTTCCATTCCCAGTCTTCTGAAGAAACTCCATACTGATCTCCATAGTGGCTGTACTAATTTACAATGTCACCAACAGTGTGTAAGGGTTTCTATTTCCCCACATCCTCACTACCATTTTTTTTTCTTTTTTAAACTGGAGATTGAACCCAGGGGCATTCTACCCCCAAGCTACACCTCCAGCCCTACTTTTTATTCTTTTTTTTTTTTTCAGTACTAGGGATTGAACTCAGGGGCGTTCTACCTCCGAGCTACACCCCCAGCCCTATTTTTTATTCTTTATTTTGAAACCGGGTCTCACTAAGTTGTGGAGTGCCTCACTAGGTAGCTGAGGCTGGCTGCGAACCCGGATCCTCCGGTCTCAGCCTCCCGAATGCTGGGATTACAAGCGTGCGCCACCACGCCCGGCTCTCACTACCATTTTTTATTGTTTTTAGTCTTGATGAATGCCATTTTAACTTTATTTAGATGGAATCTCAGAGTAGTTTGTATGGTTACATAATAATTCTATGTCTTTATAGAGTATGTTGTGGTATTTTAATACATGTATACAATTGGAAATCATGTTTTTAAATGTGTTTTATTGTAATTGTACATCATACTGAGATTCAAAGTGATGATATATAAACGCATGTACATAACACTTGGTGGTGTGTTTTCCTTCATATCCTGCCCTGCTACCCACTCCTCCCTATAAATATTAGTGAGATTGATACTGAGACCTTCATAGATAGACATAGCATTATTTGAACTATTTCCTTCATCAGTTCTTTTTCCCCTTCCAACCTCCCTCCCACTATCCCCTTCCACTAAAGGTATTAGGAAGGTTCTTGGCCTCCAAATTTCTTTCCTCTCTCAATGATTCATTTCATTTTAGGGAGTTGCCAGTGGATCTTGCAAAAGAGAAGACTGGCTGTAAACTTGATCTGAAAGATGGTTCTTTGAATCATGAGGCGACTCTTTATGAGGATCTGAGGAACGAATTGGGAAGAGTATTCTAGAGACTGAGGAGTCCTGAGAAGGCTACAGAGCACATTGAAGTAATAAAGGGATGAGAGTATTTCCCCTTGTGCTGAGAGGCACTCTAGCCCTTTACTACTCAATGTGCTATCCCCATATCATCTGCATTAGAATCATCTAGTAATTTGTTAAAAAGGCAGAATCTCAGGTCTACTCCAGACCTACTAAATCAGAATTCTGCACTTTAGCAGAATCCTGTTCAGTCAACATTCTCACTGCTGTGACCCAGAATACCTGACAACCACAACTTAAAAGGAAGGAAGATTTGTTTGCTCACAGTTCTGGAGATTTCAGAGGTTTCAGTTCATTTTAGGGCAGATGAGGTCTGAGGAGCTCAGGGCATGGTGGTGGGAAGCAGAGAAGGGGGAAGGGAGAGAGAGGTGCAAGGGCTCTCCTCTCACATCAGGAATGGATGTAAGAAGCAGAGAGAGAGCAAGGGGAGGAGCAGACGTGTGTGTGTGTGTGTGTGTGTGTGTGTGTGTGTGTGTGTATATATATATATATAGAGAGAGAGAGAGAGAGAGAGACATATATATGTTGTGTGTATACACACACAAACATATACATATATATACATATATACACACATACAAAGTCCCTAAGGCCACACCCCCAGGGAACCCTCCTCAGCAACCAAGCTCTGCCTCCAACATGGCTGCCTAATCTACCATGTGAGGTCTGGGGGACATTCTAAATCCAAACCATAACAGATCCTCACGTTATTCGTGTACATATCCAAATGTAAAGAAGCTAGAGTTTCTATTTGTAAATCGCTTATTTTCATTGCTACATAGTATTCCATTGTCTGAATATAACACAACTTATATGTCCAGAAACTAGAATCTTCTAGTATAGTGGATATGCCTGTGGGTAGGTAGTGTGTGTATGGGAGGTCCCAATTTGCTTCTTCTCAGTGTCACTGTATTCTTGGAATGCTCTGACTGTGCCCCAGTGTCATTCCCAGTGCCTCCCCTTAGATCATAGCCCAAGCCTGACCATAGACCCTGAGGTTCTCAGTTGACATTCATCAGTGAGAAGATTATGTAAAGGCAAATAAATCCAGCCAATGACGAAATTAAAAAGCATGCATAATGCAGTCAGACTTTCAGAACTGCACTTCTTTTTCATATAACAATGATAATTTTTTCCACTCATAATGCAGTCAGACTTTCAGAACTGCACTTCTTTTTCATATAACAATGATAATTTTTTCCACTCAAAGAATCATCAGAACAGTAGCCCCTAGGGAAAATATAAATTACAGGGTTGTGTGTGTGTGTGTGTGTGTGTGTGTGTGTGTGTGTGTGTGAAGTACTGGAGTTTGGACCCAGGAGTGTTAAATCTCTAAGCTATATCCCCAACCTATTTTATTGTACTTTTGAGGTACTATGGATTGAACACAGGCACATTCAACCTCTGAATTATACCCCTGGCCCTTTTTTATTGTTATTTTTATTTTGAAACAGGATCTTGTTCATTTGCAGATGCTGGCCTCCAAGCTATAGTCCTCCTGTCTCAGCTTCTTTTATTTTGAATCATTGTCTCTTTATATTGCTGAGGATCTCACTAGGTTGCTGAGGCTGTCCTTGAACCCATGATTCTCCTGACTCATTCTTCTGAGTACTGGGATTACAAATGTGCACCACCATGCATGGCTTAAAGTGATCCTATAAACTTAGTAAGCACAGAAAAGGAAAGTTTTCCCTAAGCCTCAGTTACTTTCTCTCAAACTAACCAACCCTTCTCTTGCCCTGGATGGACTGGCATTTAACTTCAGCCACTTTGCTAATGTTTTCTCCCTCCTTTATCCCTCTCAAAAGTATGAGACCATCACCATCATATCTCATGCTACGTGGCAGTAGCCTTCCATGAACAGACACCAATGACCTCTACTTACTTGGCAAACTTTCCAAATGACTCAAGGTCTTTGTCCCATGATTCTAACTCAGAATGGACTTATAGATGGAGAAATGGACATTTGCTGGTTTCCTAGATGACCAGGTAATTGGGAGATTTAAACAACAGAAGCTTTGGATAGCGCCTGGTACAGAAACTGGTCACTTCTGTTTCTTTCCTTGTAAGAGCCTCAAGTCCATAGGACTCACCTGCTTTTGGAGCTTTCATGGATGATTCATAGAGGGGAGAGTTTGCCCTGTTCCTCCCAGTCCCCTTGATGTGGTCTGATGGCTTTATAGATTGATAAGAAAATAAGTTCTTAAGCATACAGCATACATAACCCAGAATGATGACAGGTACATTGAGGTGCTAAATGGAAGCTATTTGAACACCAAGAGGAAACTATTGTCTGTACTTTGGGGGTTAAAGCATTGTGAGGCAGCTGCACCACTGAATGCTTTTGTTAGGAGAGTGACAGCAGCAAAAAACTGTGAGAAGAGTTGAAGTATGGAATTAAGCCCATTAAGGAAAGGAAAAAGATGAAGTAGGCAGAAAAATGGGGCCTGAGGAACTGTGAAGAGGCAAAGCAGGAACATTTAGGTTGACACTTATGCTTTTGTACTGCAGCTTCAAAATTTGATTTCAAGAAAGGAAGATCTCTGATTGAAGCAGTAATGTGTTCCCACTGATAATACAGAGAAGTAATCACAGCTCTCAGATCTGGCCATATGTTTGAAAGAATGAATTCTCAAAGTAGATCTGGATATTTAGATAATGTCTTCTAGAACTTTTTCTTTTAAGAATCTTGAACTCCCGCAAGGTCATCTCGTGCATCAGAGCTGTCTGGACTCAAGCCAGAGAGGTGCATTGGGCTGCTCAGGATGTTGATAAATGAGGCTCAGAGAAGGAACCGAAGCTCCTAATTAACAACTGTTCACAGAATGTAAGAAAACATTGGTGAAATGCTATCTTAGAGCATAGTTCTCAAACTCCAGTGTGCCTCTGAATTCTTTGTAAAACATGTAACTGCCCTGGTTCTGACTCTGAGGGATTCTGTTTTTGGTAGTTCTGGCTCAGATGGTACAAATTACACTTTGAGAAACATTGTCTGTGAAGAAAGTACTGGTAGCCTGGCGTGGTAGCACATGCCTGTAATCTCAGTACTTGTGAAACTGAGACAGGAGGATTGCAAGTAGACAGACTTTCATCAAACTAGCAAGATCTTGCAAAATAAAAATTTAAAAATAGGGCTGGGGGTATAATTTGCAGGTAGAATGCCCCTAGGTTCAATCCCCAGTACCAAAAAAAAGTATTAGCTAAACGAAAGAAAAAATTTTAATAATGAGTAGTGTTTTTCCCCTTCTCTGGGTCCTAGTATTCCTATCAGTACTTTCCATTTTGGGTTAGCCATAGCAGATATTTAGCCAGTCTTTTCCCTTCCTTGAGTCTACAGATATGTCTGCAAATTAGCCAGTGAATGACCTATTAAGAAAAAGGTGGGAGTATGAATGCTAGGAAAATTATTTGGGTCCCACACATGAATAAGGGTCAAAGAAACCAAGAGTGTGGGCTGGTGAGCAGGTTGTAGAGGGATTAAAAGACTCTGCAGCTTCAAAAGAGAAAACTCTAAGGGAGGGTGTCATCTTTGGTTTCAGGAGAGCTGATAGGTGGAAGAAGGAGCAGACAAGGTCTGTGTGGCTCCACCAATATGTAGAAGGACATTTGGAAGGAAATTAATATTTATTGAATACTTTATATTATGTATGTGAAGCTACAGGATGACAAGTTTAAGCTCCACAAAATAACAAACTTTCTTTTTTGAAAGATTTTATTGGTACAGTATAATTACACATCATAGTAAGATTCAAAGTGATACATTATTATATGCACACAGCATCTTTTGGTGTGTTTCCATCCTAACTCCATCCTGATACCACCTCCTCTCTCCATGTAAAAGACAAACATTCTAATCATAAAGTGAGTTTTGATATGAATAATGAGCTATCCATCACTGGAAGGGTACAAGCCAAAAGAGATCTTTGTTTATGAGATTGCCACAGAGAAGATGTAAACATTAGATAATGACATTGGTGATTGAGAAGTGGGTGAAGGAGAGGGTTAGACCACATGGCCTTTAAAAAGGTCCTTTGTCAAAACATTAAGAACAAGTGAATTTAGTTTTTGGCATGCCTGCTTCACTTTTCTGTGCCCTCTCAGTATCAGAAACCTTGTGCTGCCTTTCTAGCCTGTCAGAGGCATGTACTGAGGTTTCAGGGACCTGAGCAACCACCTTCCTCTTCCAGAGGACTGGCATTTTGAAAGCAGGCCAATATAAGAAACAACACTCGCCGGGCGTGGTGGCGCACGCTTGTAATCCCAGCATTCGGGAGGCTGAGACCGGAGGATCCAGGTTCGCGGCCAGCCTCAGCTACCTAGTGAGGCACTCTGCAACTTAGTGAGACTCGGTTTCAAAATAAGGAATAAAAAATAGGGCTGGGGGTATAGCTCGGAGGTAGAATGCCCCTGAGTTCAATCCCCAGTACCGCAAAAAAAAAAAAAAAAAAAAAAGAAACAACACTGAATCTAATGATAGTAATGTAAGAGGTAATCCTGCAGCCGGGCATGGTGCCGCATGCCTGTAATTCCAGTACTTGGGAGGCTGAGACAGGAGGATCAATGCAAGTTTGAGGACAACCTGAGCAAGTAGTGAAACTCTATTTCAAAACAAAAAATAAAATAGGGCTGGGAGTGTAGTTTGGAGGTAGAATATCCCTGGGTTCAATTCCCAGTCTCTCTCTCTCTCTCTCTCTCTCTCTCTCTCTCTCTCTCTCTCTCTCTCACACACACACACACACACACACACACACACACACATACACACACACACACACACACACACACACACACACACACACGGTAATCCTGAATGTAATGAGCCATTTTTCAAAGAGGCACACTGAAGCTTCAATGAAGAGGCTATTGTTCACACTATTTCTATATGTAAGGTTGTTCCTGGGAGTAGAGAGCCCCTGTACAGAGGCTGGGAACCTACACACTTATCTATTGTTATTTTGCCCCATATTTTGAAACTATCTGACTTAAGGAAAATCTAGGAAATCCAAAACAGTCACAAGCATCTGTTCTGAGGAGTTTTGCTCATCTGTTCTGCTCTAGGTTTTCATGCAAGAGGCCCAAGTTTATAACATCATTGCCCTCCCTCTATTTGTGTGCATGTGTGTGAGAGAAAAAAGAGATAATGTGAATGATGACAAAATAGAATAGATGTTAAAATGTAAAATTGGCTTGAATTTTAAGCAGAAGAGCTAAAGTACTGATGCACCAGCATCTGAAGACTGTCTGATCCTTTGATTCTGAATTACTGAAGGAGTAAGGGGAGGATGCTGGGCTGGGAATGGCCTTGCTATTAAGGACCCCAAGTAAATTGATTTTTCTCTATTCCTCACTGTCACTGTAATGTGAGGGGGTTGGCACATAAGACACAGCAGCATCCATTATGCTCATGTAAGATGGCAAAACCCTCATTAATCCTACCTACAGTCACTGAATGCTTACATGGCAGGACCAGAAGTGCCCCCATGAGACCATTAGATAGGCCACAGAGGGTAGTAATTAAGAGCACAGCTCAAGCCTCAGTTGTCTTGGACAGAAATCCAAGACTCTTTTACTTACAAACAATGTAGCTTCAAGCAAGTCACTTAGCCTCGCGGTGTTATCATTTATAAAATGAGTGTCTAATAGCACCTGCTTCACAGGATCATTGGGAAGAGCCAGTGAGACAATGGTTGGTGGTATTCAACTCAGTTTGTGACACAGAGTAAGAGCTGAATAAATGCAGCTGTTATTATCATCATCATTATCCCACTGCTTCTTGTTCCTTAGGCTCTCATACGAATCATGATTATCACAGCAAGGAGAGGCTGCTTTCCCCTCCCTGCACCCTCTCTGGAGGGTGAGACCCTTGAAATAGTACCTTCTGCTCTCATAAGCATTGGGTTAGGGCATGTACTTTCTGCTGGGCTGGGCACATCCGCCGATCTGGATCTCCTGTTACTCATGCCTTTGGCAGGGCTGTGCTCCCGCTGGTTCACAGGATGTGAGCCATGGGATACTGGGCTGTTTTCCTCTGGCTGGGAATTTGGCCAAGGAACAGAGGAAATCCAGGCTGACGTGGGGCCAGGTTTTATATCTAGTAAGCAGGAACAATAGAAGGAGAAGGCAGCAGCTGGGATGCCTGAGCAGAGAAGGCAAATGGGAGCTCCAGTAGCTCAGGGCCATACCTGCCCTCTTTAGGCCTCATTCTAGTGTTAGCCAAGTAGCTTCCATACTAATCTCTCCCATCAAATCTTCTGGATGTGTTTAAAAATGGAGCTTCTTAGCCAGGCATGGTGGCACATGCCTATAATTCCAATATTTGAGAGGTCGAGATAGGAGTATTGCAGGTTTAAGGGCAGCTTCAGCAACTTAGTGAGACCTTCAGCAATTTAGTGGAACCTTGTTTCAAAATAAAAAGTAAAAAGGGCTGAAGGTGGTGTACTTCAGAGTTAAAATGCCCCTGGGTTCAATCCCCAGGAGAGAGAGAGAGAGAGAGAGAGAGAAGAAATGGCTCTTCTTGGTGAGTCAGCAAATTAGTGAACTTTAGTTATGGAGAATAAGAATGTTTAGCCGGGCGTGGTGGCTCAGGCTTGTAATCCCAGCATTTGGGAGGCTGAGACCGGAGGATCCGGGTTCGCCGCCAGCCTCAGCTACCTAGTGAGGCCCTCCGCAACTTAGTGAGACCCTGTTTCAAAATAAACAATAAAAAATAGGGCTGGGGGTGTAGCTCGGAGGTAGAATGCCCCTGAGTTCAATTCCCAGTACCGCAAAAAACAAACAAACAAACAAACCAAAAAAAAAAACAAGAGAATAAGAATGCTTGCATTAATTACGCACTGAGAGGCAGCATAATAGAATGGTTAGAGGCAGGACTCTGAAGTTTGGGTTTGAAAAAAAACTTACCAGCTATGTTTGCTTCTCTGTGCCTCAGTCTCTTCAACTGCAAATTGCAGATAACAGTATGTACCTGATAGCTTTGTTGTCAGCATTACCTGAGTTCATAGATAAAAAGTATCAGAGCTGTGCCTGGCATACAGTGTCAAGTGTTTATTGTTGCCTTTAAATCAACAAGAAGTTAAGTACACAAGTCATTAATGATTTTACTCCATGTTGGGTGCAGGACACAAGCATGATGTCAAAGATGTGGCACATGTTCTCAACATTTGATGTAATGCAAAGAATTTAGAATGATGATGCAAAAGACCTGAATTTGGGATTTTTCTCTGCTACCAAAAACTAGAGTAGTAGGTTTAAATTGAGGTCATCCACCCAATACTGTATCCGTCAGCATTCCTGCAGCTATAATCTAAAGATTGACCATATAACTTAGAGGAAAGAAGATTTGTTTTCTTATGGTTTCAGGCCATGTGAGGCCATGTTCAGTTCATGTGAGGCCAGGATCTCAGGGCATGGTAATAGGAAGCAGAGAAAGGGAGAGCACGTGGACTGTGCTTCTCACATCATGGAGGCTGGAAGCAAGAGAGAGAGCAGGCAGAAGAGGAACCATTTATATAATATCCAAGGCTGCACCCCCAGGGACCACCTCCTCCATCCACACCCTACTGACCTATCTGGTACCACCCAGGTAAATCCATTACAAAGGATTTATTGGCTTCTTGAATTACAACCCTCATGACTCAATCACCAGCTCCTAACATTAATAAATGAGCTCTTTAGGGGACATTTTATATCTAACTATAACAAACACTATCCTCCTG
This sequence comes from Graphiurus murinus, assembly GCA_004027655.1. NCBI lineage: Eukaryota > Metazoa > Chordata > Mammalia > Rodentia > Gliridae > Graphiurus > Graphiurus murinus. The sequence goes on along the minus strand of PVLC010000959.1, from coordinate 49,869 downwards.
CCATCTGACACATATTCTCCCTTACTGCCTGCCAGAAAAGGAAAGCCAGATTCTGCATGCCTTCAGAACAAGGAGTTTACTCCCTGTCCAGGAACACCATGAGACATTTCTTGATTACACTATGTGTCAGTTTCTTCAGTCAAAATATGACAAATAGCATGGACATCACAAGATTGCTGTGAACACCAAAAGGAAGAATGGTTGCAAATCTGTTTCAATAGCCTAACTTTGGCCAGCTGTTCAGTAGGGTCAGAAAAAATCATTTCAGAGTAGATGGTAGATTTGTAGCCTTTTAAAATGGGCAAGAAGGTTCTACCTCAATTTTATTGTGACACATACGTACAGGGGTGCTACAGTTTTGATCTTGAATGGCCCCCAAAGGCCCATATGTTAACGGCTTGGTTCTCAGGGTGGAACTGTTAAGAGGTGGTGGGGCCTAGTGGGAGGTCTTTAGGTTACTGCAGGCATGCCCTTGAAGGGGATGGTAGGGCCACAGTCCTCTTCTTTCTCTTTTGCTCCCTGGCCATGGGGTGAGTGGTTTTTGTCTGCCATATGCTCTCACCATGGTGTGCAGTCTAGTCAGAGGCCCAAAGCAATAGAACCAGCCAATAACGGACTAAAACCTCCCAAACTATGAGTCCAAATAAGCCTTTTCTACTTATGACTTGATTACTGCAGATATTTCATTAGAATGACATAAAGCTAGAACAAGGTATGTGGCTGTGAACCAATGACCAGGAGCCAAGAAAAGGAGCAGAAGATTAGAGCCTAGATTTTTTGGGGGGAAAAGGATTCTTTCAAGCACAATGGATTGGGGGCAGGGTGAGAAGGGACCAGGCTGTGATGTTCCCTTCCAACTCCCAGAAAGATGCATCATTGCTGACTGCTAGGTTTTCATAAGGGGAGGCATGGCAGCTGGAACTTGTCTATAAGGCAGCAACAGAAGACTCATGCATGACATCTGGCACCCTCCCAAATTTGCCAACTTCTTGACTGACATATGGACTCCTGCCCAGAAGCACGTTGTCTCATTAAGCCACTAAATGTATGTGACAACTATACTGTAGGCTTAGATTATCAGTTAAGAAGGGTTATCTGGTTATACTCGTTTCCCCTCCATTCCTACCAACAGGATGAGGGAAAGAAAAGAAGAGTTAGGGATCAGCTCTGAAGACCACATATGTTAAAAGCTGGATTCCAAAGGGCTGACTGTAGATAACGGGGATATGATCTAGAGTCTCTCCAAACCACTTTCTGAACATACCTACCATATATGGACTCTGTCACTACATTTGAGTACTGACTGACCTGGTTGCAAAAGTGACATTGGGGACACCTAGGGCATCAAAATTAAGAGGGAAAGTGACATCAATTTTAATGGAATACTTGTAATACCTGGTCATGGTGTTGATGAAGCTTAGATTTGAGGATAGGAGGAAGTAGGTGGGGTAAAAGATCATCATACATTTAATATGGATAGCCTAGCAGGTGCTCAGTACCTTTACTTGGTGTGATAGATTAATAATAAATAAGTCTCATTTTTGGCCTCCTGGCCTTCCACCATGAGGGTCTGGCTCAAAAGAAGCAGCTAAGTGGACTTAATGGTACATGCCTATAATCCTAGTTCTTGGGAGGCTGAGACAGGAGGACTGCAGGTTTGAGACCAGTGAGAGGTAACTTAGTGCGACCCTGTTTTAAAAATGAAATAGGGCTAGGGGTGTAGCTCAAAGGTAGAACACCCCTGGGTTCGAGCCTCAGTACCAAAAAACAAACAATCAAAACAAAAGAGTAAGAGGCAGTTCAGCTTAGGTAAGCAATAGAAATCAACTAGGCATCCAAGAATACATCATAGGATATTGAGAGAGCTCATAGAAGCTGCTGGGAAGACTAGAGAACCTAGATTAGGGTTACTACGCCAAAATAGTGTCCTAAGTCCCACCACAGTACTTTCATGTTTAGGATATTATTACAACTGCCACCATCAAGTACTAGGAGCCATATATACTTTGTACAACTAGTTCTGCTTGCACTGGACACTGATACCCTACTAATGCCTTAGGAACTAAGCTGCTTTGACTTAGGAGTTTTCTTTTGATACTGCACCACAGCTGCTCATGTTTACTGCTTCCTTGCCTCTAGAGCTCAAGAGTCAAAGTGTGGGTAGGTACATCTGACTGACTGAACCTAGGTAATCCTGGTTGCAAAAGAGGATGAGAAATCAAGAATTTGGTATTTTCAGTGTGTGTGTGTGTGTGTGTGTGTGTGTGTGTGTGTGTTACTGAGGATTAAACCCAGGTGCATTCTACCTCTGAGCTACACCCCCAGCCCTATTTTATTTCTTATTTTGAAACAGGGTCTTGCTAAGTTACTGTATGCTGGCTTCAAACCTGCAAACCTCCTGACTTAACCTTTCAAATACTGAGATTACAGGCCTGCACCATCCCCCTCATATTTTCAGTGTCTCTGCTGGTAATTGTACTCTGTGTCCTATCAAGCCTCATCAAGAGAAATATTCTCTAAACATAGACAGTGAATTCAGGTTCTGGTAGCCAGAAAAATGATAGTTGGCCTCTATCATAGAAGTAAAACAGTTAAGGATCAAGGCAGTGGTTTTCAAACTGTAGGTTACAACCCATTAATGTCTCATGAAATCATTTTAGTGGGTTGCAACTAGCATTTCAAAACAATAAAAGTAACTCAATAAAATAGAAAAATCTCAGAGCACCTCGTGTGTGGTTAAGAGGAGGTTTTGGTTCCTAAAACTTTTATTTGGATTTTCAATTAGTTTGAACTCTAATGAAATCACTAGCATTGGATTTCTTTTGAGCTATAAAACGATAGCAATTTCATATGATTCAACCTGATAGGTTGGCGTCATATGATTTCTCATGATTTGTTTTATTACAAATCATTTCTTATGATTTGTATAAAACAAATTTGAAAGCTACTGGGGTAAGAAATGGAACTAGCGCCGCCGGGCATGGTGGTGCACACTTGTAATCCCAGCTTTCAGGAGGCTGAGACCGGAGGATCCGGGTTTGCGGCCAGCCTCAGCTACCCAGTGAGGCACTCCGCAACTTAGTGAGACTCGGTTTCAAAATAAACAATAAAAAATAGGGCTGGGGGTGTAGCTTGGAGGTAGAATGCCCCTGAGTTCAATCCCCAGTACCGCAAAAAAAAAAAAAAAAAAAAAAAAAGAAATGGAACTAGCTTGCCTTTCTGGATCCTTCTGGTTCCCTGAATACGTATATAGGATAAATCAGAGGTGTCTGGGCACTTGGTGACGTGTTTCCAATTGGCAGTATGGAGATGTAGGAAGGCTCTAGAGAGCAGGTGACTCACAGGAAGGGTTTTCTGGAGGAAAGAGAACTCAAACTGGTCTCTATGGGTGGCAAAGTCTTACTAATGATGTAGGAGAGGCAAGGGTAGAAGTTGGAGCATGTTCAGGTAGAGTTTGAGCCAGAACTCAGAGATGAGCAGAAATGTACAGTAAGATTCATGTTCTGGGAGTTGCAGTGAGGAAAAACAAGTCTGACCTCCCCAGTGTCATTCTCCATGGGACTATAGCAGCAAGTCTAGGCCAGACTTTCTCCTTTGGTTTAGCTATATGTGAGCATGCACTGTTGGTTAGGAGACTTCTCAAATTCTAGAATCTCAGGGCTGGGAGGATTTCTTTCCAGGTTAACTTTTATACTTTTATTGGTGCATTGTAAATATACAACATAATGAGATTCAAAGTGATACAAATATACATGTACTTATCACTTGGTGTATTTCTCTCTGCATCCCATCCTGCTCCTCTCTCCCTCCTCCCTATATAAGTTAGTGAGATTGGTAGTGATACCTTCATGTATAGACCATGGCATTATTTGAACTGTTTCCTTCGTCAAATCTCCTGTTTCCTCTTCTCACCTCCCTTCCACTATTCTACTAGTCTCTTTTCTCATTTATCTGAGGTCCCTTTTGTTTCCTATTTTCTCTTTAGATTCCATATATGAGAGAAAATATACAACCTCTGAGTTTCTGAGAGTGGCTAGTCTCACTTAGCATGATATCCTCTAGTTCCATCCATCTTCCTGCAAATGACTTCCAGGTTATTTACCCCATTTCTCTGCTTCCATGAAGGTCTTCACTTAAATTCTCCCAGACAAACCTCTCCTGTTTTTAAAGCTATGTAGAGAGAAATATTATGCAGCCTCTTCTTGCTGCCAGTTTCACTGCTTAATAACACATGGATAGGAAGTTCTTCCTTTTGTCTTGCCTACCTTGTATTATAATCCTGTATCATATACTAGTCTTAGTGTCCACTGTAGACAATATGCTTTTTCAGGAATTGGACAATGTGTTTATTCTCCTTTGTGCAGATCCCTGCACAAATGTGGATCAAATTTGTCAATTTTCTGAGGGAACAGAACCAAAGAATTGTCAATGATCATTCGGCAGAATCAATAACTTGTGAAAGGGAGCTGGGTATGGTGGCGCATGCTTGTAATCCCAGCATTTGGGAGGCTGAAACTGGAGGATCCAGGTTCGCGGTCAGCCTCAACTACCTAGTGAGGGCCCTCCGCAACTTAGTGAGACCTTGTTTCAAAATAAAGAATAAAAAATAGGGCTAGGGGTATAGCTTGGAGGTAGAAGGCCCCTAAGTTCAATCCCCAGTATCACAAAAAAAAAAAAACACTTGTGAAAGGGTTAGAGGTGACCACAAAAGGAACCCCTAAAGAGACACGAGTTTCCTGTTTCTAAAAGGGCTCAAGGTGGGCATGAGCAGGTATTTATATTTGTATGGTGAGGGTTACAGGAAAATACTTTTTGCAGTTGGTTTTCTGTAAAATTTATTCCTTTCGCCCTCCTCCTCCTACTTTGTGACATCTGTGCCTCCAACTCCCTCAGTTTATCTCATCTTCCCTGTCAGAAAAGAAGGGAAGAAGCCATCTATGGTCAACAGATTGAAGTCATATCTGGGAATATAGCTTGAGTCTGTCTCTGAAGCCTATACTTTGTCCACATGTGCAGTCATCAATGGTCAAAATGGTCCACAATTTTGCACTTACAAGTTTTCAAGTTATTCTATCAGAAACATTATGCATTGTTCTGACTATAGTTACTTTATCTGCACAGATGAAGCTTGGAGGTACACAAGAAAGGCATCATTTTGAGTGATTTCCAGGTGAGGGAAATGATTTCCAATGGGATAGGATAGTGCCCAAGTGCCAGGGTTGCAAACCAGGGCTCCTGACCCCCAACTCTAGCTCTTTTGCTGACACATGAAGGAGTTGACCAATTTTGTGCTGTTTCCAAGAACAGTATCAGGAATAGGAAATATAAATTATAGGAAGACAAATATCAACTTACAAAGAGAAGGTCTTAGGCAGGAAGATTGGTCATAGAAGGCTGCTTTGAGAATGAGTGAGCCCTTCAAACACCAGGGAGTAGAGACTGCAGGGATTGCCGCAGATGTTAGTCCAAATCTGGAAAGGAGTTGAGGATGGATGCCTTGTGAGGCTATCATCAACAGGCCTTCCCAGTCATCCAGCTGTAACTGAAATTGGCCTTTTCAGGGCAATGCTGACTTTACAATACATCCAATTCCCTCTCTTCCACTGCCCCAAGATAGAGGCCAAGTCCGTCTTTGTTTCACCGACTTCGGTCCAGCTAGTTAACTTCTATGCAAATGTATGGGTAGTTTTCTATGCCTTATCCTTTAGGCTGAGACATCTGTTTCCTGTCAGTCTTTCTCCTGAGAAAGCAACAGCCTGAGTCTCATGGCACTTGTCTGACACCTTTTTGTTTTCTTTCCTCTAGCTTTTTCCCACTGAGACTTTGCCTGTGGAATGAGGTTGGTGTGAACTGTTGCTCTCATCTCTTCCTGGTCCTTCCTCTTTGCTCCTTTTACCACAGTGTTCCCTCCCCACTCCAGCTGTAGGCCCTCTACCCCCTTTCCAACCCAGCCTGGATCTCTATAAGATAGGCTCAAGGTTTAGCAAATAGCAATTGCATCTTTACCTCCCTCTCTCCCTTCCTCGCTTCCTCCCTTCCGTCTTTCTTTTGGGCATTGAACCAAGGGACATTCTACTTATGAGCTGCACCTCCAGACCTTTTTTATTTTTTTTTTTAATTTTGAGACAGGGCCTTGTTAAGTTGCAGAGACTGGCCTTGAACTTATAATCTTCCTGTGTCAGCCTCCCAAGTACTGGGGTTATAGGCATGCAATGCTACACCTTGTTGAATTCAGCTTTTTAATACTTTTCCTTTTTTAGTATTTTCTGTTTGGTTTTCATAGACTGAAGGACAGATCTAAATAGGCAATGTGTTTACATTAGATCATACATCATCACATTTTGCATTCACTTTTTTGGTACTGGAGTTTGAATCCAAGGTTATTCTACCTCTGAGATATACCCTTAACCCTTTTTTTATTTTTTAAAACATGGTTTGGCTAAGTTGCTGAAGCTCTTGCTAAGTACATTCCTATCTTTCTCCCACCCCTCCATTCTTTCAGGCTCCCCTAGTTTCCAAATTTTATATGGTGAAACTAAAACCCCAAAGATGTAGGATAAGTCAGTTCTTGTGGAACAAGAATTGACAAGTTTTGTTTTGTTTTTTTTACTGTAAAAGGCTGATTATAAATATTTTAGGCTTTGTAGGTCACTTCTAGTTTTCATTACATTGTCACATATTCTTTTTATCTTTACACTTAAAATTACAACTCATACTTAGAATGTAGGCCTTTCAAAAACTGATTATATGCTAGATTTCACCCATACTTGGTCATTTGCTGACAACTGTTCTAGAGCCTCCTATTTCATTGTTTAACAACCTTCACTCTCAAGAAATTTTCCTCAGCATCTAACTTTTGTCCTGCATAGTGCAGTTTAAGGTCGCTTACCATTGACAAAAATGTTCTGTACATTTTGTTATTATCGTTCATGAAAGCAGTTATCCCTACCTGTTCTTTCCCATTTCCCAGAATTTTTTTTTTTTTTTGCAGTGCTAGGCACTCTTCCTATGAGCTACACCCCCAGCCCTATTTTATATTCTTTATTTGAAACAGGGTCTCACTAAGTTGCAGAGAACCTCACTAGGCAGCTGAGGCTGGCCGAAAACCTGCAATCCTCCTGTCTCAGCCTCCCAAGTACTGGGATTACAAGCGTGTGCCACCGTGCCTGGCTCTGGAATTTCATAACAGTTTCCTTTTCTCTCTCTCCCAACAGTGGCACAACTTGATTCTGGGCTCGTCTTTACTTCTCTCCTCCAACCATAAAACCATTTCCAAGATGAAGCTGAATAAGTGAATCTTTGGAGGTCCACAGTCTAGATTTTGTTCAGAGTGCTGCCCAAGTTATATTAGGCTCAAATCTGTGTCTGGCAGTGAGCTGGTTCTCTAGATTAAACTTCCAATTTCCTTGCCATTAGCTCCCCATGATCCTTCTGTGCCTTTTCCCCCCTTCAGTTCTCAGTTAATTTCTTGCCTAATAGGCTGAGATAGAAGCAGGACATACTTTCCCTACGTGTCACCTACCCTTTTGTCTTTTGAAATAAGAATATAAACTGTACTGATGTTTTGAGGAGAGGTTGGTCATAAGTAATAAAACTCATATATCTATAATGCAGTGCCTACTATGTGTTAAACACTGTGCCTACTATGTGTTAAACACTGTGCCTACTATGTGTTAAACACTATGCTAGATAGATATCTTCTACTTCTCATCTTATAGAATCATCATCACTACCCCCATTAATTATCTTAATTTTCCACATGGTGAAATTGGGGCTCAAAGAGAGAGTATATTACCTTGAGTCACATAGTTAGCAAGTAATAAAGTTGAAAATTTCTCCATACTCTTAGGTTGAACTATATGAATGCTTTGTGTTTGTGCATCAATAATGGTCAGATATTGATAGTTTAATATGGCTCAATGTAACAGAATGACAATAAGGCCAGGGATGGTTTGTTTTCTTCACTATTATGATTCCATAGCCTTAACCAGTGCTTCCCCTACAGTAGGGGCTCAGTGCATATTTGTTAAATGAATGAATAAAAAGAAATGTCTACCTTCAATGTCCATAGCCTTTTCCCTACGGTAGTGTTTCCCAAACCTCAGTCATTTTGGACATCTTCAAAATTTTGCCATAGCCACAAACCTATGTCCTATTGAAAATCATCTACCAGGTGCTGATCATATGACAGTGAATTGTATTCCACCCTTTGGATGCTATGGTCTTGGCTATATGGAAGAATAGAAGGTAATAGATATAACAAAACAACAAAGTGTGTGCTAGGGGTGAGTTCAGTGGTATAATGCTTTCCTAGCATATGTTAGGCTCCTAGTTGGATCCTCAGAACCCCCTAAAACTAACAAACATAAAACCTAAAGTGTTCCCAATGAAATGCTGACTCCTCTTATGAAGGAGAGACCCTCAAGGTAGGGTCCTTTTGCTGTTTGGGTTCATGAAGCCAATAATTAAACTGAAGTTAAGCATCAATAGCACAAGCTTCATCAATAGCCATAGAACAGGGAAGCAGGTCCCTAGCTCACAAATCAACTTCAAAACCCACTGAGGATAGTGGACTCATTGAGGTAGGATGACATTAGGGGGAGGGATAGTCATCAGGTTTTGGGGAAAGGGATGGTAGTTTTCTAGGAATCCAGGCACTGCCTATTTTCTTCCCTTATATGGTCTTTCCTGGTGGCTACTAGGGTGATTGTAAACTGTCTTTGCACTGATTGATAGGCCGTTTAGTATGGAAATAGATGATAATGAAGTTTGAGGTCTCTTAGAGATACTTTGGGCAGCCATCTCAAACCTAGCTAGTTTTAACTGATTATTTTGAAGAATTTCCAGACTTCCTGTTCTTAACGATATGTACAGAGAGGGGTAGGCAAAGTGGGGCTAGGCAAGGTAGGCTGTGTAGATATTATGCTGGGTAACAAAAAGTATCAGAGTTACAAAAATCTAGGATCGAAAACAGTCCTAATGGCAAACAGCAAATGAAGACACATCAATTCAATAAAAATATAAAAAATTATTAAGAAAAGCAAGAGCCTGTGGTATGTGAACCAATACTGTTCCCTCCTTTCTCCCTCTTGACTCAGAATGACAGAGAGAATCTACTCCACACTCCCCCAGTCAAGAACAGAGGGCCCCCTCCCTCTAGCTCTCTATTGCAGGGCTTTTTGTCCCCAAAATGAATAATATTTCTCACCCATGCCCCCAGCTACCTGTTTCTGAGGCTAAGTCCCAAAGCAGGTACAATTGTGGGGAGGGTTCTTTTATTCTGCCCAGCCTCCACTTGTGCACTGGAGGCTATACCTTATGCACCACCTGCTGAGAAGACTTGGGTCCTGGTCACCTTGACCTGGCTCTTGATGCTGTGGGTCCACACTAGGAGTGGCAAAGGGAGAAAACTTTAGGCTGCTGCTCTCCCCTACTAAGTGCTAATATCTTAAAGTGGAGGTTCCACTCAAACATATACTTGCCATTTTCCCCATCCCAACCCCAGAGCCCTGGTTCAGAAACTGTTCCAGAAAGAGAAGCAAACTATAAACAGAAAGCTACTGATATTTTCCCAGATAAACTTATGTCATTTGCAAGGAAGCAGAGAGAAGTTCAAAACTGAAGGCATTCTCAAGAACACTGGAGGTTGTGGCAAAGTGTGTTTGGAGTAGATTCAAAATATATGGTAAATTCTTAGCCAGTTAGCTTACAGATGTATACTGGATAATAAGACAGCTGCCAGGGAGCAAATGTCAATCTTAAAAACTTAAAGACCATAAAAACTATCGCTTCAAAGGATTTACAGCTTGACTGCACTGTTTGTAGGGCAATTTATGCCCCTGGGCATTGTTGAAAACAATTCAGCAATCAGCTGGCTGTTGAAAATGTGAGAAATTCACAGATTTGTGCAATTAAACAACACATCTAAATAAACAACGAGACAAAAAAGAAATCAAAGGGGAAATCAGAAAATATTTTTAGATGAATGCAAATGAGACAGAAAAATTAGTGAAACTAAAAGCTGGCTCTTGGAAAAGATCAATGAAAGCAACACATCTTTAGCTAGATTTACCAAAATGAAAAGACAAGATTCAAATAACTGGAATCAAAAATAAGAGAAGGGACATTACTACTGGCTTTATAGAAACAAACAAACAAAAGGCTACAAAAGAATGCTATAAGCAATTTTAAGCCAACAAAGTAGATACCTTTGATGAAACAGACAAATTATCAGAGAGACATAAAGTGTTGGAACTAACTCAAGAAATAGCCAATCTGACTGGACTTATTAAGTGAAGATACTGTATGAATAGTGTGAAACTACCCACAGAGAAAAGCCAAGATCCAGATAGCTTCAACACTATCAAACATTTAAGGATGAATTAATACAAAACCTTTCACAAAATATAAGAGAAAGGAAAAATTCCGAGCTCATCTTATGAGACCAATATTATAACACCAAAACCAGACAAGAATATTTCAAGAAAATAAACTACAGATCAATTTCTTTTCATGAATATGGGTGTAAAAATCCTCAACAAAGCACTATGAAAACAAACCCAAGAACATACAAAAAAGTATATACCATAGCCAAATTGGATTTATACCTGAAATGCAAAGGTGGTTTACCATCAGATATCAATGTCATATTAATAGGATAAAAAACAAATGCATATGATCATCTCAGTAGATTCAGAAAAAAAGCATTTGACAAAAATACAGTACCTTTTCATGATAAATCAATCAACAGACTAGGATTGGAATGGAACTTCTTTAACCTGGTATAGTGCATCTCTGAAAACCCATAGCTAATATCATGCTTAATGGAGAAAGACTGGATGCTTTTCTCCTATGATCAGGAATAAGACAAGGACACTCACACCACTTCTACTGAACATTTTACTGGATGTTCTAACCAGGAAAATTAGGCAAAAGAATAAAATAAAAGTCATCCACATTGGAAAAGAAAAATTAAAACTTTTTATTCACAGATGATGTTATAACTTACATAGAAAATCCTAAAGAGTCAACTAAAGAACCAATGAAACAAATAAGTTCAGCAAAGTTTCAGACATAAGATCAATATGCCAATGCTACTCAATATATGATGATATTACATCCTGATACACCTATTGAAAGTTAAAAATTATTTATGTAAAATGCATTAATACATCTAACCTACCAAACATCACAGCTTAAACTAGCCTACCTTAAACATGCTTGGAACACTTACATTGTTAACGTACCATTGGGCAAAATAATCCAACACAGTATCTATTTTTATAATGTAAAGCACTGAATATCTTGTGTAAAGAATGCTGGCAACACAGTACACTGTGGGATATCAGTTCTTTATCCTGGTGATCATGTGTCTCACTGGGAGCCAACCATTATAAGAGAACATCCTAATGTATATTGCTAGTTTGGGAAAAGATCGAAATTCAAAATGTAATGTACAGTTTCTACTGAATGTGTATTGCTTTCACAGCATCATAATGTTGAAAAATGTAAGTCAAACTATCATAAGTTGGGGACTTGGTAAAAATTTTAATTGTATTTCTATATGCTGGATACAAAATTTAAAAATAATTCTAGTTAGAATATCAATACCCTTTTTTGTGGTACTGAGGATTGAACCCAGGGGCATTCTACTGCTGAGCTACACTCTCAACCCTATTTTACTTTCAGTTTGAAACAAGGTCTTACTAGATTGATGAAAGTCTCATTACTTGCTGAGTCTATCCTCAAATCTGTGATTCTCCTGTCTCAGCCTCCCAAATACTGAGATTACAGGTGTGTGACACTATACCAGGCTGCAATAAAAATATTGAAATACTTAGGATTATATTTTTAAACAACATATGAAAGTTACATTCTGAAAACCACAAAGCATTGTAGAAACATGATCCAAATAATTGGGAAAACTCCCATGTCCATAGACAGGAAGTCTTAACATTGTCAAGAGGGCAATACTCTCCTAGTTGATCTGATTCAATGCAATCTCTATTGGAATCCCAGTCTACATCTTTGTAGAAAGAACTAGACAAGTTGATTCAAAATTTATATGGAATTGCAGGTAACACAGAATGTCCAAATCAATCTTGGAAAAGTAATAATGTAGAATTCACATTTATTAACTGCAAAGTGATAGTAATTGAGACAGGATGGAACTGCCATAGGGATAGACATATAGATCAATGGAACACAATAAATAATAAGACATATGGATCAATGGTACACAATAAAAATCCAGGAATAAAACAATACATCTGTTTTTTGTTTGTTTGTTGTTGTTGTTTTTGCGGTACTGGGGATTGAACTCGGGGGCATTCTACCTCCGAGATATACCCTCAGCCCTATTGTTTATTCTTTATTTTGAAACAGGGTCTCACTAAGTTGCGGAGTGCCTCACTAGGTAGCTGGGGCTGGCCATGAACCTGGATCCTCCGGTCTCAGCCTCCCGAATGCTGGGATTACAAGCGTGCACCACCATGCCCGGCTTTAGGAATAAAACAATACATCTGGGCATAGTTGCACCTGGAACTCAGGATGCTGAGTTGGAAGAATCCTGAGTTTAATTCCAGCCTTGTATAGCAAGACCCCATCTCATTTTTTTTTCCAGAAATACGGATGTATCTCTATTCAACTACTTTTCAACAAGTGGGCCAAGGCAAGTGAGCCAAGATGGAGAAAATGTTACTCTTCAGCAAATAGTGTTGGGACAGCTGGATAGCCATATGTAAAAGAATGAAGCTGAAATTATGTTGTTACTTATTCCTTTGTTTAACAGTTGTCTTTCCCCACTGGTATGTCCGCTCCATGAAGATAGGGAACATTTTTTTTCACTGAGCTATTTCCAGCACCTAGCATATTGCCTGATATATAGAAAGTGCCCAACAATGATATTTTACTGAATTAAAGAATGGCTAGCATATCAAATTTTGTTTAGTGCAGCTATAACAATGTTATCAGGGAAATTGATAGCACTGAATACCAATGTTATAAAAGAAGAAGGATCTCATCATGTTATAAAAAAAAGGTCTCATCAAAGGCCTTAGCTTCCATTTAAGAAACTAGAAAAAAAAAGCAAATTAAAACCAAAGTACGAGGAAGAAAGTAAACAATAAAAATCATGGTGGAGATCAATGAAAATGAATACAGAAAAAATCAATGAAACCCAAATCTAGTTCCTTGAGAAGATCAGTAACATTTATCAACCTCTAGCCAGAATGGCTGGGAAGTGAGAAGACCCAAATTATGAATGTCATAAATGAGAAAGGCAACATCACTACAGATGGTGCACATACTAGAAGAATTATAAGGAAATATTAGGAATGATTTTATGCCAATAAATATGATAACATAAATATAGAAAAGAAGCACAAACCTCCAATGTTTACACAAGAAAAAATAGTGCAAGAATGACTTAGGTAGGCATCCCCTTTGGAATGTCTCTCCTTGTCTCTTCCTAAAAAATAGAGATCTGAAAAATGTGAGAGAAGCACATTGAATATGGGACTTTCAGACATGTTTTGGGCAAAACTCTGCCATTGATATATTTTTCTGACACCTGAAGCAAGTCACAATCCCTCTACTGTCAGTTTCCTCCTCTGATAAGTGGACTTGTGAGGACTAAATAAATTGGTATAGATGCATCATACTTGGTCAGATTAAAATCCAGTGCAAACTAGAGCTGAGATGCTCCTTTGTTTTACTGTTGTGTGGTAGAGGATGAAGTAAATTTTCAGCCATCTTGGTAGTAATATCAGAGCTCTGGTGACAGGTATTTGAAAATATCCACTGAAATAGTGATTCAAGTATAGTAATAACAATAATAATCGCTCTGATTTTTAGAGCACCTTTATTTAAAAAGAAATTGGCACTGTAGATTGAACCCAGGGGCATTCTATCTCTGCACTACAACCCCACCACTTTTTATTTTTATTTTGAAATGGAATCTCACTAAGTTGCTGAGGCTGGCCTCAAAGCTACAATCCTCCTGTCTCAGTCTCCCAAATTCTGGGATTACAGGTGTGTGCCACCTCTCCTGTCTTATTTATTTCATTTTATTTTGCGGCACTGGGGATTGGACCTAGGGGCATTCTACCTCTGAGCTACACCCCCAGCCCTATTTTTATTCTTTATTTTGAAACAAGGTCTCACTACGTAGCTGAGGCTGGCCGTGGACCTATGATTCTCCTGTCTCAGCCTCCTAAGTACTGGGATTACAAGCATGTGCCACCATGCCCAGCTTGTCCCCTTTATTTTAAAGAAGAAAGAAGTTCTTTGTGGGATCTTCTGTCTTAGCTATTCACCATGCCTCTGAGGTAAGGTGAAAGGAAAATTTCTTACTAAGTTCTAGATGGGAAATTTAACATTCCAAAAAGTGAGAGTAAACCTACTGCTTTGGTGCAAATCCTCCCACTCTGCCACCTTTGAACCACCTCACTACCTCCCGAAGTGTTCCCTGTGTCTATCCTTAATCACAGTGCAGTTATAGACCTTTCATTGTTGATTAAAATTCACTATAAACATTGTGTTTATCTCACTAAGTGCTGATGTACTGAGTTCCTCTTTTGTCATCTCCCAGAGTTCCATCCCTCCGCTCACCTCTTGTTCCTCCTCTTGGAGCCCTGTCAGTATCTACCAATAGTAGACTTACCCTGAATGCTCGCCTCCCCACATGTTTCCATGGAAACAGTGCTCCAGACAAAAAAGGACCTGAATGGTGATGTGAGTGTATGCTTGCTTTAGCCCCACTGCCTGAATACTGTCAAGGCCTAATGGAGCACTAGTTGCTGGTACTGAGGTTTAGATTTGATGTAAATCAAATTTTAATAACTAAAGTAGACAGCTTTACTTAATATCTTCTCTAAGAAAGAGCAACTGCTCTTGATATTCACATAATACATACGTATTCTTCACAACCCAGCCTTAGATGTTGATTTCAGTTGTTGCTAGTACATGTAAGACATCTAAAACCAGTGCTTTGTTTTGAAACTTATTCAGAAAACTAGAAGATTGATCTGTCATTGTATTACTAAAGTAATTTAAAGCAGATTCAAGTGAACTCACCATGGTTAAAACAGATTTGGTTCTGCATTTGGGGCCAATGAACCCAACATACCAGTTTTAAAAAGTAATTGGATGTTTAATAATACAAACATTTGAGGTTGGACCTTTTTTGCTATATAAAATTCATATAAAGCTATTTATCATTTTTTCAGTAATTTAGTGGAATGAAGCATTCCACCAAAGATGATTCCACTAGAGATGAGTTGCCCATATAGCTGAGATAAATCCAATTCTATGCCTAAGCTTTTAGAACATTTGACTCTTGTTTAAAGCATATCTAAATATGCATTACACATTTCCCTGCCTTCTTTTTTTGTGTGGTACTGAGCATTGAGGCCAGATGCATTTTACCTCTAATCTACACTCCAGCCCTATTTGATTTTTTATATTGAAACAGCGTCTTGCTAAATTACCGTGCTCTCAAGGCTGGGATGTAGCTCAGTGGCAAAATGCTTGTCTTGCAGGTGTGGTGCCCTGAGTTCAATCTCTAGTTCCAAACACATACACACACACACACACACACACACACACACACACACACAAGCTAAGAACAAAAATAAATAGATAAATATATAATTAATAAATAAATAGCCATGCTCTGGCTTCGAATCTGCCATCCTTCTGTCTCTGCCTCACAAGTATTGTGATTTTAGGTGTATACCACCACACCTGGCTTCCCTGCTTTCGTAAGCAAAATATATTAGACTTAAATTCACCCTTTCTTGATGACTTTTGTGCTTCCAATTCTTTGGATGAGTGCAGTTAAGCTACTTAATCTCTTCATGCCTCAGTTTCCCAATCTTTTATATGAAGGATTAGGCTAGATGAGCTCTAACTCTGCTATTCTCTTATTGCTTTCTATAACACTATTGGATTTCTGGCAGTAAACATCTAAGTATGTACCTACTTGTGCCTCAGGTGGCAGAGACTACAGGAAAGGAAAACTGGAAAAGTCCTTACAAGACTACAAGACAGGAAAAATAAGAAGGGCAAGCTACCACTTGTTTCTAGAGCCTTTAATCCCGGCTTCCTTTCTGGGGATGGGTCTAGTGGAGACCTTTATCTATATCTCCACGGGTACCCCAAGTTGGTCATTGTTTTCAGTCATTATTCAGGCTGAGATCAGGCACTGTTTGGTGTTTTCAGGGCCTTGGCCTCCAGTTGTCTCTTATCTTTAAGGCCAAACAGGCAGCTGGTAAGGCTGCCACTCATCAAGGAAGCACCTCAGAGTGGATGTTGGGATTTCTGAAAAAGTGATCCAAGTTTACAACCCACTTGAGTGATTTAATGTGAAGTAGATCAATATCTGTTCTAGCATGATATCCTGATATCTGTTGAATATAAGGAATTGTGCTTCGAGCCTTTTACATGTTATTACCTTGTCTCCCCACACCAATCCAATGAGATAGACACCATTCTTTCCATTTTACAGATGTAGGAACTGAGACTTGGAGGAAAAAAAAGTGGTATGTATGCCTAAGGTCACAGAGAGAAAATGGCAGGGCTGTTTAAAAGGTGTAGAACCTGTAATCGAAGCAAAATCTTGAAGACAGGAAGTAAAATACAAAAAGTAGAGAAGAAATGGCCAGGTAAATTGCTAGTCTCTCTAGTAAGTGAGAGCAAAGATCAGTGGTCTGAGTTAGTTGGTAAGATATGAGGTGAGTCCCAAGGAAGAAACTCATTATTACATTCTTAAGGAGCCTTTAAAGCATTAGTTGCTGATGGCTGAGGCCCATGAAGTGACCTGCCTTATTTGTCTTTCTACTGAGAGCAACAATTTTAGAGGGCAGGCCATCCTCTATTATTGCCCCAGGTCTCACTCACTCCAGAAACCATTCTCTTTCCCTTATACACTCCGTCTGGAATTGAGGGGTGGGTATGGGAAGATGAACCACTAGGTAGGTGGCTTTCTAGATCTCTTCTAGGGCTACATTTCTTTGTAAAAGTTGATGAGGCATTCATACCCCCTCACCAGGTACCATGCAAATTCTTAGTGCCAAGCATGTGCTAGCTGTGTGACTTATGCGGAGTGTATTAGCCTCTCTGCACCTCAGCCTCGTTAACTGCAAAATGGAAATAATAGCACCACCTTCACTGTGTGGTTGTGAATGTTTGACTAGTTAATGTTTAAGAAAGTGCACAGCACAGTACGTGCCATGTAGCAAGCATTCAATAAATGGTAGCTGCTGATAAAAAGGAAAGAAGAACATAGTCCTAGAAATTGCTAATTGAGTAGTATGACATGCAAGACACTGCGTTATCCTTAAAGGTGCAGTGTGGGTGGTGGTTAAAGAACACAGGCTTTTGGAATCAAACAGACCTGCTTTGAATCCTGGCTCCAAGTGTGACCTCGGGCAAGTCATCTCTCTATTCTTAGCTTTCTCTTTTGCATCTAAAATGGGGATCATAACACTTTCTAGCTGTGTGATGAGGATTAGTGAGATGATACATATAAAGAAAGTGCTTAGCCCAATGCTTGGCTCGAAATAGGTGCTGAAGGTACATTCGTCTTTATTATTCTTATGTCAGGCATCAACTCATCTAATATTCATAACAACTATATGATGCCACAGAAAGATGATTGCAAAATTGCATGACATTTAGGAGAGCTGTGTTCTGATTCCAGTGAGTCTGTAAATGAGAATGTTGATTCAAACAATTCTTATATCACGCAGTAGCACCTAACTAGTAATTGGTACTGGAATGGCTTCATTATTCTACATAAGCCTCCTGAGGAAAGATCAGGTGCAGAACAGTGTTCAGTATTCTTGTCCTAACTCTGCTACTCATTGTCCAAGGGACCAAAAGCCTACGTGTGAGTGTGTGTGTACACACACACACACACACACACACACACACACACACACACACACACGTGCTACCTGGGAGTGAACCAAGGGGCATCTAACTCTGAGCTACACTCCTAATACCATTTTATTTCTTTTTCCTTTTTTTTTTTTTTTTTTTTTTGTGGTGCCGTGAATTGAACCCAGGGGCAGTCTACCTCCAAGCTACATCCCTAGCCCGATTTTTATTTATTTATTTATTTATTTATTTATTTATTTATTTATTTATTTATTTATTTATTTATTTATTTATGTTTTGAAACAAGGTTTTGCTAGGTTGATGAAAGTCTCACTACTTGCTGAGGCTATCCTTGAACCTGCAATCCTCCTGTCTCAGCCTTCCAAGTACTAGGATTACAGGCATGTGCCACCGCGCCCTGCTAATTTTTTTTTTAAATAGGGTCTCACTAAGTTGCTGAGGGCCTTGCTATGTTTCTGAGACTGGCTTTGAACCTGCGATCCATGATCCATGCACAGCCATGCCTGGCCCAAAAGCCTTTAACTAGTTTCCATTGCAAAATCCTACCCATGTGTGAAATACTTCTGAGTGACACAAATCTGTTCACCCTCCTGAGTCTCATTGTTCCTATGTGTAAAATGGAGCCAAAGTCATCCACTATAGAGGAATATAAAATGTTTGGTAAACTCTAGAAGACTATACATGTAAAATTCCACCCACAGGATGGGTGGGCAATCTTTGTATATGAAGGACCAGATAGTAAATGTTTTTGGCTTTTGAAGCTGTGCAACTACTCATTCTACTTTTGTAGTGCAAAAACAACCGTAGGAAATAAGTGAGGCTGTGTTCCAATAAAACTTTATTTATGAAAACAGATGATAGGCCTTATTTTGCCTATATCTGATTTAGATCTTTATTACTGAGCACCAATTATATGCCACGTACCTAGTAAGCACTGAGAATAACAGTTGACTAATTAACAAGGTATGCTGGGGGTCCTTTGACCTGGGTCATCTTCGGTTTCCTTATTGCAGCATGAGGTACTCAGCTGGATAATCCTATCTAGCTCTGCAGCTGTGGTTGGTACAAAATGCACAATGTGCACCTAGCATTGTTTTTAATTGGCAAAAATATTTATATTTATGAAACAACATATTTTTATATTGTGTACATTATAGAATGACTAAATCAATATAATTAACATATCCATTTTTGTGGTGGAAACATTTAAAATCTACTCTCTTGGCAATTTTAAACTATACGATATAAATTCTGATCATCATGTTTCACAGTAGATCACTTGAAAATTTTCTTCTTACAAGAAATTTTGTATCCTTTGGCTAATATTTTTTCCAATTTCTGCCTCCTTGTTCTCCTCTACCCTCTATCCCTAGAAACCACATTCTATCTCTATTTCTATGAATTAACCCCCCCTTTTTTCCATACTACAGATTGAAACCAGGGACACTCTAACTCTAAGCCACACCTCCAGCCCTTTTTTATTTTTTATTTTGAAACAGAGTCTCACTAAATTACTAAGGCTGACCTTGGACCTGCAATCCTTCTATGTCAGCCTCCCAAGTACTGGATTACAGGTATGCACCACCAAATCCAGTTGAGTTCACTTTTTAAGATTCCACATAAAAGTGAGATCATGCAGTATTTTTGGCTTATTTCATTCACATAATGTCCACCAAGATTATTTATGTTGTCACAAATAACAAAATTTCTTTCTGTCTTTTTTTTCTTTATCTGTGGTACTAGGGATTGAACCCAGGTGCTTTCTACCTCCAAGCTACACCCCCAGCCCTATTTTCTTTATTTTTAAACAGGGTCTCACTAGGTTGATAATAGTCTCACTACTTACTGAGGTTCTTCTCAAACCTGTGATCCTCCTGTCTCAGCCTCCCAAATACTAGGATACAGGTGTGGGCCACCACACCCGACTCTTTTTTTTTTTAAAGTCAGTTGTATTCTATTGTGTATATATACCACATTTTCCTTACACATTCTTCCATTGATGGGCATTTAGGTTGATTTCATATCTTGGCTATTGTGAATATGATACAATAAACATGGGAGTCCAGATTTTTCTTCCATATTTATATATAGTCTCCACAAGTGAGATTGCTGGATCATTTTTAATTTTTGAGGAACTTCTGTATTATTTTACACAATTGCTAAACTAATTACATCCCCATCAATAGTATGTAAAGGTTCCCTTTTATCCACATCCTTGCCAATACTTGTTATCACTTGGATTTTTGATAATAGTCATCTTAACAGGTGTGAGGTAATATCTCATTGTGGTTTGAATTGGCATGCCCATTATGATTAGTGATGCTGAACATTTTTCATATATCTATTGATCATTTGTGTGTCTTTTCTTGAGAAATGTCTTTTCATACCTTGTGCTCATTTTTTAAAAAAAGTCTGGGTTGTCTTGCTATAAAATTGTTTGAGTTCAGCTGGGTGTGGTGGTGCACGCTTATAATCTCAGTACTTGGGAGGCTGAGACTGGAGGATCTGGGTTCGCAGCCAGTCTCAGCTATTTAGTGAGGCCCTCTGCAACTTAGTGGTACCCTGTTTCAAAATAAAGAATAGAAGAATAGAGCTGGGGGTGTAGCTCAGAGGTAGAATGCTCTTGGGTTCAATCCCCAGTGCCACAAAAAAAATTGTTTGAGTTCCTTCCTTATATATTTTTGATAATAACCCCTTAATCAGATGTATGGTTTGCAAATATTTCTTCATATTCCACAAGTTAACTCTTCTCTCTGGTGATTGTTTCCTGTGCTTTTTAAGCATGGTTAGGTCTCATTTGTCTATTTTTTGCTTTTATTGCTTGAATGTTTCTGTTCATATCCAAGATTTTTTTTTTTATCAGAGTCATGGTATTTTTCTTTTTGTCTTCTAGAGTTTTATAGTTTCAGGTCTTATGTTTCAGTCTTTAATCAATTTTGAGTTGATTTTTTAATATGGGCTGAGATAACAGTTGGATTTCATTCTTCTGCATGTAGATAACTAGTTTTCCCAGCACCATTTATTGAAGAGACTGTCCTTTATCCTTTGTGTGTTCTTGTTACCTTTGTTGTAAATCGGTTGACTGTAAATGCATAGATTTATTTCTGGGCTTTCCATTTTCTTCCATTGGTCCATGTTTCTGCATTTGTGCTAGTACCTTGATGTTTTGATTATTATAGCTAGATTTTGACATCAAGTAATATGGCGCCTGCAATTTTATTCTTTTTGCTCAAGATTATTTTGGCTCTTTGGAGTATTAGGTTGAGTCATATGAATTTTAGGATTTTTTTTATTTCTTTGAAAAATGTCACTGGAATTTTGACAGGAATTACACTGAGTCTGTAGATTGCTTTGTGTAGAGTTCAAATGAGATTTGTCCCATCCAAAACTCTTGTTGACATTTGACTCTCATTGTGGATAGGTTGGAGGGATGGGTCCTTTAAAAGGTGATTAGGTTGTTAAGAAAGATTAAGGTCATTCTTTCTGGAGCACATTTTTTATAAAGGAAGGGCAGGCCTGGTGCTTTGTCTCACATTTTTTTTATTGGTGCATTGTAATCATACATCTTTGTGAGGTACAAGCTTGTAGAGGCATACATGCACACAGCACTCATTTAACCCTTCCCCAATTTCTACCCTATTCTCTCCCCCTTCCCTCCTTCTCATGTTCAGTTTGGTGATTGACTTTGATATGTTTGTGAAAGTAACATCATGTGCACTGGGGTGTCCCCCCATCACCTTCAGTTAAGTCATCTTCTTTGCTCATCTAAGGCTTCTTCTTCTTCGTCTAGAGTCCCTCTTATGACCCACTTTCTCTCTAGCTTTCACATATTAGGGAGAACATCCGATTTTTTACTTTTTGTGACTGACTAATATCACTTAACATAATGTTCTCCAGTTCCATCCATTTGCCTACAAATGACATGATTTTTTTCTTCTTTATGGCTGAGTAAAATTCCGTGTACATATCCCAGTTTTGTAATCCATTTATCTGTTGATGGACATCTTGGCTGCTTCCATAGTTTGGCAATTGTGAATTGTGCAGCTATAAACATAGATACACATGCATTGGTCTGATAGTTTGGTTTCCATTCTTTTGGGTAGATACTCAGAAGTCACACTTTTAAAAACATCCTATTTACATGTGCATTAAAAACACTGAGAAATAAATTGAACCAGAGGTAAATGACCTATACACTGAGAATTTTAAGTTCTCCTGCTTTGTCTGTCCACACCTGCTTTCTTTTCTGCTTTTTCTGTGACATGTGATGCAGCACTTGTCCCTCACTAGAGGGACTCTTGGACTTCCCAGTCTCTAGAACTATCAGCCAAAGTGAACCTTTGTTCATTATAAATCATCTAGTCTCAAGTATTCAGTAATAACAATAGAAAACAGACTAAGAGGTGATATGGACATTTTAACAATGTTAATTCTTCTAATACATGAATGTGGGTTACTTTTACATTTGTCTGTGTCTCCTTGATTTTTCATCAATATTTTAAAGTTCTTAGTGAATAGATCATTTATTTCTGGTTCAATTTATTTCTAAGTATTTTATACTCTTGTAAATAGGATTATTTTTAAATTTTCTTTTTCAGGTAATGTGCTTTTCACTTATACTTTCTATGTCTCATTTTCATCTAGTGGTATGAGAGGTGGTGTGGGCTAAGGGATCTCAAAACTCTGATTTTAGTTGTCTTTAAAGGCCAAGGCTGGCTCTTTTGGGGGGATACACTGTTGGTAAATTTCAAGGGGAAGGGCTAAGGTCAGGCAGAAAACTGGGGGAAGTGAGAGTTCTAGTTAATTTGCCTAGTTTGGGAAGGCTTTATGTTGGGAAGGTTATCAGGTACAATGATCATCTCCTACCAACCCCCTTCTTCACTATGCCCCATTCTGGGCTGTGGCATGGATAATGTGTCCAGATACATTTTAGGAAGCTCATTCTGCTCTGATATTACCACAGGAAACCATGAGGCAGGCAGCCAGGCAGATCTGATATAATATCATCCTCTGTGCAAAGCCTTATTCTAAAAAGGAAGGATAGTATAATGATTAAAGTTATGGCCTCTGTATCCACACTTCTGCATTGAAACCTCAATTCTATTAGTTAGTGTTTGTGGAGAATGTGGGCAAAATCAGTTAACATTTCTGTGCCTCACACGAACCATCTTTAATATGAGGACAACAATAGAAGTCACCTCATAGGGTTGATGTGAGAACTAAAAGGATAAAGAAGAGCTTAGTGCATTGTCTAGCACTTATAAATGTTACTATTATCATCCTGAGTTGGATAGTCAGCACACTTGGATAAATGTAACTCATGGATGAGGGTGGCAGTGGGGTACAGAGGTAAGGGACACACTTAGCCCACAATGCAGAAGGACTAAGCCTATTGCTCTTAGCCTGCCACTGGCTTGCTATATGACTGTGGTCAAGATGGTGCTCCATTTTTGTCCAGTTTTCCCAAACTAGATCATTGTTCCGGTTTCTTCCAACTTGAACATTTTCTGAGTCATGCAGATTCTGTGCCATGCATTCACATAAGTATGGGAAGGACACAAATTAAATGCATGATTCTGCTGCTTCAGAGCTTAAGCAAGATCTATGTCTTCCCTGGATCTCCAGTGCCTCCTTTAAAATGAGAGATCAATGTGATGCATCTCCAAGGTACCTGTTAGCCTTTTCTTTTTTGGCGTTAAAAAATCTCCAGTGAGAAGGATGTGGTGGTGCATGCCTATAATTCCAGTACTTGGGAGGCTGAGACAAGAGGATCACAAGTTCGAGGACAGCCTCAGCAACTTAGCAAGGCCCTCAGCAACTTAGTGACACTCTCAGCAACTTAATGAGACCCTGTTTCAAAATAAAAAATAAAATAGGGCTGGGGGTGTAGCTTGGTTGGAGGTAGAACACTTCTAGGTTCAATCTCTAGTACAAAAAAAAAAGTCCAGTGAAGTTAACCATGAAGAACAGAAGAAGGAGGAACAAATGGACCCCTCTGAGCTTAGTGAGCTGGCTCCTAAGAAAAATCACCAGCAAAGCAAAAACTATTGGGCATTGCTCAACTTGATGCAACTTCTTTCCCTCTTTGCCTCTCTCCTTCTTTGCAAAATTTGCTCTCAGGCTGTGCAGGTCAGAAGAACAAAGAGCAGTGACTGGACTGAGAGAGACTCTGTCATAAGCAAGCTCTCAGCTGTTCTGGGAAGCATTCTAGGGAGCAGTAAATTACCTCTCTGTCTGCCTCACCTCAACCCCCACCTCTCCCAGTCCACATTATTCTCTCTTCTTCCCTCCAAGCTTCTGCTGTCCTTGTGCATATATCTGTTAGGGCAGTTGTAGCACTGGCTCTATTGTAATTGTTTGTTTATATCCACCAGTAGCCTGTGAGCTGGAGTGACTAGTTGTGTATATCTGATTTATCTTATGTCCAGCACTTAGCTGAGGGGTCATTGTTGAACAGGTGATCTGGTGGGCGAGCTTTCTCAGGCAGGCTTCCTGAGTGAATGGAGAAGCGAATGGGAGAGGAGGGCTGGCTGCTCCCCCGGCTTGTGGCTTGGACAAGACAGGCATCTTCTCTGGATCTCCAGTGCTTCCCTGTAAAAAGAGAGGATCCAAGTGACAGATTTCTGAGGTACCTTTCAGCCTTTCCTTTTTAAGCTTATTTTTAATGTATTTTCTGAGTTGTCATAGTCTGATAATAGCTTTAAGTTATGCCCTTTTAAGTATATTTGCATTTAAACAAGAATCAAAGCTTTCCTTGGCACACAAGTTAAACTGTAATCTCCTCATATTCAGATCCTAAACTAGTGGGATTCAAATTAATGAGTTTTGGCTTTGTAAGGGGCCTCAAGACTTGGCCCTTCGGTGATGATAAAGTATGTTCTATGTATTTGATCATTACGGATCTGCAAAGAACCCTGTTTGTAGCCTTGCCTAATCTAGCCCTTCTCTCTTTCTCTCTGTCTCCCACTTTCTCTCTCTCTCTCTTATTAATATTCTCTCTTCCTCCCTCCTTCCCTCTCCCTCTCCCTCTCTCTGTCTCCTTCAGCTGGAAATAACTGACCAGCCCTCCCCCTGTGCCTTGGTGGCTCATCTCCTGCTGCAACCATGGAGACTCTCAGCAGCTGCCGGACTGCTTCCTTCTCAGAGCTGGTGCCCAATGGTTACCTGACTCAGGTCTTCCCAGACCCTCCTGAGGTAGACAGCCTGACCAACGAGGTGGGGCTGGAGGATCTAGAGGAGTCTGAGCAGTGTAACCAGAGAGACTTAAGCCCCAGGGAAGAGAGTGGTTGGAACAAGAAGAAAACCAAAGTCAATAAGATCTGGAATTTTGTGAGCCGCAGAAAAGGGGCCTCTGACCAGAGGAAGCGACCCCAGTCCATGATTTTACTGGGAGACGTCTCCAGGCCATCAGAAGTGAAATCCAAAGTCACCTTCATGGATCGAATGAAGTCATTCAGGAGGTCGAAACCTTCCGCCGGGGCCTCCAAAACTACTCCTCCTAGGAGTGGCAAGGCCCAGGAGTCACAGGAAGCCCCTGGTGTCTATCGGACAAGGAAGATTGAGGAAGCTACCAAACCCTTCCGTCATTCCTATGCAGGCCACACTGAGAGTCTGGAGCCTTTCCTTGCAGATGTGCAGGGGTTGGTGCAAACCCCCAAGAGGACGAACCAGAAGGCACTGGCCTTGGATGATTTTGGCATCCAAGTAGAGGAAGACTCCTGGGAGGAGGAGGTCCCTGGGCATCTCAGTGGTGACAAACAGGCCAGGAGCTCCCTGAAAAACATGTTCCTCAAGAGTCATGAGGCTTCTCTCTCATGGGCAGAAGACACCAGAATCCAGGGGCTTGAGACCACCATTGAAGGCTCCACTTTGGAAGGAGATGTGGAAAGTGGCAACAAGGAGAGCCCTGGACACCAGCACCGAGACAAGGCTGCTCCTTTCAGTGTCGTTGTCAAATTCTTCAACAATGTGGCTGAAGTGGCCCGCAAGTGGCGGGCATTCTCTCGAGAAGAACCACATTTAGGCCGCTGCCGTCGAGACACCTACTTCAGCGGCTGTAGCGATGGCTTCACTCTGGAGGGCACAGCTTCACGGGTCTCCTTCCCACTTGACCTGGCCTGCCGGACCACCGAGGCCACACTGTGGGGAAATGCCCTGGGAAGGCGCCGCCGCCACCGGAAGGCCTCACAGGCTTCATGCACTTTTGAGATGCGCATTGAGGTGGAGGAAACATCCAGCCAGACCCTAGCAGGTCCCTCCACCACTGCTGCCACCTCAGCTGTGTTCGAGTTCCAAGATGACCCAGTGCAGCAGAAAGGCCACAGGCATAACTACTGCCACACCTCCACCAGGGAACACTCCTCTTCTGAGGAGCTCGATGAAGACACTGAGACTGTGGTCAGCTTCCTCAAGGAAGATGACAGTGCTGGGGAGTCCCCTGAGTTGAGCACCTGTGCCAGGAGGTTCATCACTGAGGCCATCATGGAGAAGCTGGAGGAAGAGTCCAGTGAGGTGAAGGAGCAGGAGGAAAACAGGGGGCCGGAGGAGTCCAGCCCAGCCCGACAGCCCCAGAAGGTTGAGTTGGGAATGGGTGCAGGGGACACAGAGGGCAAAGTCACCAAGGTCTGCTCAGGAGTTTGCCGCACTCAGGTAAGGCTGGCTATTCCGAATAACCATTTGCAACATTTGGGACCCCAGAAGCCAGCTAAAAACCCATGCCCCATACCCCAAACCCCACCTCCAGCCAGGAATGTCCTGGAAGGAATGCTCCCAGCACTCAGAGGCAGGGGATTGACTGGTTATAAAGCTCCTGCAATCCACACCTCAATTTGACCTTGCACCAAAACCTTAAGCTCTGGGAATAGTAAAAGAGTGACCAGGCTCATTTAATGTCTAAGATAGCCATGATCTCCTGTTTTCCTTAGGCAGTGAGATGTCTCCCTGGCTTTGTCTCCTTCTCACTCCACCAGCAGGAGATGGATCTAGAGACTGGGGTCAAAGGAAGTGTCTGGGTTGAGTCTCAGGAGATCGGGATTTATGTCCTTGCTTTGTGCCCTGTTGTCTATGATTTTGAAACATCCTTTCACCTTGTTGGACCTCAGTTTCCCTATGTAGGGCCAGGAACAATATTTGTTGTCTCTAGGAACTTTTTAGTAACAACACTCTGTATTATTTGACCTGTAGAATGTAGGCTAAAGATAGCCCATTTATGCCGGGCGTGGTGGCGCACGCTTGTAATCCCAGCATTCGGGAGGCTGAGACCGGAGGATCCGGGTTCGCGGCCAGCCTCAGCTATCTAGTGAGTGCGGCCAGCCTCAGCTATCTAGTGAGGCACTCCGCAACTTAGTGAGACCCGGTTTCAAAATAAAGTAAAAAAAAAAAAATAGGGCTGGGGGTATAGCTCGGAGGTAGAATGCCCCTGAGTTCAATCCCCAGTACCGCAAAAAAAAAAAAAAAAAAAAAAAAAGATAGCCCATTTATATTATTCTCCCATAATTCTTTGAGCTTTATATCCAGCACATTGCAGGATAATCACACACACACACACACACACACACACACACACACACACACACACACACACTACATCCCCAGCCTTATTTTATTTTATTTTTTATACTGAAACAGGATCTTTGCTAAGTTGTTAAGTGCCTAAGTTGCTGAGGCTGGCCTCAAACCTGCAATCTTCCTATCTCAGCGCCCCCCCCCCAAGTACTGGGATTACATATCCCAGTGGGTCACATATATTCTTTACATTTTATTTTTACAGTAACCTTCAGCCCCAGGTTCTTACTTTTGATTCTAAATCTAGTATTTTGTTTTTAGTTTCCAGGGGGTTTAATCCAATGGGTGTCAGGAAGTTCTTCAGCACAACCTTATACAAAGATTAAAAGAAACATGCTAGAATTATTGTGGTAGGGATGTTGAATCTAGGGACTCTCTGACCTTGAGACATAAGAATGTTTTCATAAGGGGATATGCTATAACTTTTTTTTTACCAGATTACTTTAGGGCAAAATATATTTAAGGGTAGTTAATTAAAAAATTCTTCTTCATGATGATGGAGTGGAGTAGATCAGCTTGGTAGTTCTTGATCTGTCCCTATCACGTCTCACATCCCACTTTCAGAGAATTTGGGCCCCATTAGACAAAAGCAATAACGCTGCTTTTTCCGAGAAGGACATTAATATGTTTACAAGCATTCTCTTTCTATTTTTATCATTTATGGTAAGCTTTAAGAACACAAAAATTGGAATAATATTGTTGAAGTGAATTTTATTGCAGTGGTTTTAAGACCAACAATCAAACAAGCAAACAAACAAATATAGCTAATAACTCCATTAGCAGATAATTGCAGTTGGGCACTGCATGTCCAAGGTTACTGGTAGCCGGGAAGAGGGTTGAAGATGAGCACATCACATTCCTAGTGGGCAATATGTACTGGGCAGAGAGATGCCTTGTGGGTTCCTTAAAAGCACAGACTTTGAATTTACAAAGAATTTGATGTGACTTGCCCTCTCATCCGTGAAAAGGGGATTAAACACTCCCTACTTAAGAGGGCTGTTGTGGAGATCAAAAGAACCAGTGCACATAAGGTACACAGCCTAGTACCACGTGCAACACATGGTGGACATCTATAAAGTGATACCAGTTGTTATTATTGAAATTCGGTAAATTATAAATGTGAACAATGCTCAGCCACAGAAACAATTCAAGACAGTACCATAACAGTAGGTGATTGGTGCAGTTGAATTAATGGTGTCTGAGAATCAGGAAATACTGGGTTCTAGTTGCATTTGTACCCCTGATTTGTTTCATGACCTCAAGCTAGGGTCTTCCTCTCTCTGGACCTCAGTTTATCCCTCAGAACCACGGATATTTGTACCAGAGAGTTCCTGGAGAGCTCTCTACTTTGCCTTTCTCTAGTTCTTGTCTCCCATCTAAGCCTCTAATTATCTAAATCCAGTGGGAGACTAGTAATTTCCTTTCTTTTTTAATAATATTATTGGAGCATTGTAATTACACAACATACTAAACTATAGAGTGATAGGAATATATATATACACACAACACTTGGTGCATTTCCCTCTGGATCCTATCTGCCTTTCTCCCCTTCTCCATATATATCATTAAGATTGGTATCGATAATTTCACGTATGTGCATAAAATTATTTAAATTGTTACCTTCCTTATGTTTCTGTCCCCCACCTCCCTCCCCTAAGCC
Organism: Graphiurus murinus; assembly: GCA_004027655.1. Taxonomy (NCBI): domain Eukaryota; kingdom Metazoa; phylum Chordata; class Mammalia; order Rodentia; family Gliridae; genus Graphiurus; species Graphiurus murinus. The sequence continues at coordinate 20,744 of PVLC010000959.1, read as the reverse complement.
CTGTGGCTCCACTGGAGTCTCTAATACTTTATTTGAGGTCTTTTTGGTTTCTTAATTTCTCTCTAGCTTCCACATATGAAAGAAAACATACAACTACTTGCTTTCTGAGACTAGCTAATCTCACTTAGCACAATATTCCACTTCCTTTCTGCCTAGTGGTTCTCCTCCACAGGCATTCTGTGCCCTCTGCTGGTTTCACAGTGATGCTGTGATAAACACCAGCTCAGGCATGGACTAGACCAAAGGGTAAAGGGAAAGTGGAGTTAAAGAGCTGTGAATGTCAGGGACATCAATGTAGGTCAGGGGTCCTGTTGACCATCTGGTTCCATCAGTGTGTTTTGTAGATGATGAGTACACTAAATCCAAGAGAAGGGAAAGAATTTACCCTGACACACAGAAACTGGGAGGCAAGTAGAACATGAGAATTCTAGTCTTGGCTCTGGCACAAATCTTATCCTCCCTCTGGGTTTTAGCAGCCTTCTCTGCCAGTTCAAAATTCTCATTCTCATCTCAGGCATCCCTCAGGTCTATTGCGAGGCTAAATTGAGATCGTGGATATGAAAACAGTATATTGCAAAGTGGCAATGGCTACACGTTGCATTGGATTATTATATGAAAATGGAACTTAAAAAAAAAACTGATATGAGTTCACATCCTTCTGTGTTTCCCAGGGCTTTGGCTGGCTTCCAGTGGGTGATTTATTTTTGAGATCTATTCATCCAACCCTTTGGGGTAAAACATCTCCTCAAACTGTGACTGCTTTGGCCCAGATTTGGCTGCGGTTAAATCTTGGACTGCTGTTGGTCCAGGAGGTGGTGCATCTTCAATGGGATAATGTTAGAGGGTGAGAATGGGTCCTATCAAGGGTTGGTGGGGACTTAAACTTCTCTGTGCCTCAATCTCTGTACCTAAAAAGTGAGGAGAGTAATACTAATAGTTATAGCTAACATTTACACAGTGTTTGTTTTGTGCCCAGGCACAGTTCTCAGCATTTTACATACTCATTTCAACATCACAACTACCCTATGATTCAGAAACTACTTTTAAAATGATATAATAATGCTTATCCTAAAGGATTGTTGTGGAAATGAAATGAGTAAACACACAGAAGCACTTATAACAGTGTGTGGCCAAGAGAAATTGTGCAATAAATATTAACTATTTGCATTAATTCTTAAAAGCACACGCCACAGGAAGGGGCTATAGCACAAGCCTATCATGAGCTTAAACCTTATAATTAGTAGAATACAGGTTAAATGAGGAAGGAGAAGAAGTTGTTAGATTTGTACAGAACTTTATACTTTGCAGAATGTTTTCCATATGAAAAGTGATTTTCTAAGCTATTCTAATTATAACTATCATTATTATCATTGTTCCTGTATGCTGAATAACTTAAGGCATAATATATGAGGGGGAAATATTGAACTTGGAGTAAAAAAGCCTAGCTATAATGTCTTGGCTCTTGCAAGGCATGGTGGGGCACACCTATAATCTCATTACTTGGGAGGCTAAAACAGGAGGATCGCAGGTTTGAAGCCAACCTCAGCTACTTAGTAAGGCCCTTTGCAACTTAGAGAGACCCTATTTAAAAAATAAATAAATAAAAGGGCTGGAGGTGTAGCTTAGATGTAATATGCCCCCAGGTTCAATCCCCAGTACCAAATAAAATAAATTTCTGACTCTTGTACTTTACCAAATATGCTGATAAAGGCATACTTTGATTCTTGGTTTTCTTTCTTTATCATCTGGAAATGAGAAGTCTCTCTTGCTTCTTTTCTTTCATTTTATTATGTTCTGCAGAGAACTAAGCCTTGTCTAAAGATACACAGTGTGAGTCAGTGGTTGATGTGGAATTAGAACACAAGGATTCTAGCCCTTTGGTTAGTGCTAGGACTACACAGACTTTCTACTCTAAAATCTGCTGAGAATTATTGAGCCCAATCTCCCCAGACTCTTAGTTGCTGCCCATTACAACCTATGGTCTGTAAGGAAACAACATTCAGGTTTCTCAACCAAATTGCCAGTCACTCTTATCTCTCTCCTCTGACCTCCCTTTCATTAACTTGTATGTACAATTAATGGTTCCAGCTCATCCTCAATTCTTGATGCGCCTCAGGAAATGTGCAAATGTCTGCCCTCCACCTTTCATTTCTTAACCCTCTTCTAGGTCTTGGTCTCCATGCTTCTGTCCTCGAAGCTTCAAGGTACATAGTGCTTATCCCTCCCAACACTACAGTTTCTTTTTTGTGTGTGTATGGTACTGGGCTTTGAACCTGGGGGCATTCTACCTTGAGCTACACCTCCAGCCCTATTTTATTTTATTTTTATTTTTGAAACAGGATCCTCACTAGGTTACTGTGTGCTGACCTCAAATCTGTGATCCTCCTTTCTCAGCCTCCCAACTACTGGGATTATAGGTGCGTACCTATACCTGTGTGCCTGGGTCCAAGCTGCAGTTTCTTTTTTATTTTATTTTATTTTTTGCGGTACTGGGGATTGAACTCAGGGGCATTCTACCTCCGAGCTACACCCCCAGCCCTATTTTTTATTCTTTATTTTGAAACAGGGTCTCACTAAGTTGCGGAGTGCCTCACTAGGTAGCTGAGGCTGGCCGCGAACCCGGATCCTCCAGTCTCAGCCTCCCAAATGCTGGGATTACAAGCGGGCGCCACCACGGCCGGCTCCCATGTTGCAGTTTCTAAAACACTATAACTTTCCATATTGGGTAGAATTATCTCCCCTTCAGAAATATTTTCAAGGCCCCTGTACCTGTGAGTGTGTTCTTATTTGGAGATGTAATCAAGAAAAGAAAGGTCATACTAGATTAGTCACCAAATCTAATGTTTGGTCTCCTTACAAGAAGAGGGAAATATGAACACAGACACAAATGCACAGGGGGAAAAGACCATGTGATGATGCAGGCAACAATTGGAGTGATGCAGCTGTAAGTCAATGAATGCCAAGGATTGCTGGGAGCCAGGAGCAAGGGTGAGGCAAGGAAGGATTCTTCCTTAGAGACTTCAAAGTGAGCATGGCACTACTGATCCTTGATTTAGACTTCTGGCCTCCAGAGCTAACAGAATAAATTCTGGTTATTTTAAGCTACAAAGTGTGCTAATTTGTTACTTCAGTCCTAGGAAACTAATATATCTCCCATTTGTTCAACCAGAGCTTTGGATGCAAGTATTATCTAAAAAGCAATGTGAATATGTGAATAGGCTTTTTATCCATATAGAAGTCTGTTTTTTTTTTTTCTCATGAAAAGGTTGAAGCTGAGTGTGGTTGTGCACACCTGTAATCTCAATACTTGGGAGACTGAGGCAGGAGGATTCCAGGTTCAAGGCCAGTGCACAGTAGCATAGGAGACCCTGCTTCAAAATTTTTTTTAAAAAAAGTACTTCTAGGGTTGTAGCTCAGATATAGAACCTCACACTGGCTTCAATCCTGAGTACCACTAAAAAGTTAAATCCCATCCTTTCAATAATGTTGGAAATTATGGACTGTCAGGAATTCTTACTCATGAGGTAGAAACATTCAGATTGAATAGAGAAAAGACATGGGGGAAGGAGTATACCAAAAACCTTATCACAGTGTTTGACAGCATACTCTGTAGTTATATTCTAGATAGACCATACTCTATCTAGAATCCAAATAATTCAGGGGTGTAGTACCTTCTATTGCTGAGCATTTGCTTATTTTTTCCAATCTGTTCACATGGAGAGGTTGATTGTATGATTTGTAAGAAGGTTTCCAGCTCTTATGATTTATGTGTCCATGAGACATAAACCACAAATTAGGATTAAGGGGAGTGTTAAAAAGCAACCCTGAGACCATGCCTTAGGACATATAGATTCACTATCTTATGGAGCTGTATTTTCAGCATCACCCAGTGACCTTCACATTTTACAAGCATGAACTGATTTGGGGAGCTCGTCTCTGCCCAATTGCTAACCCAGTTTCCAAGAGTCATCCAGACTGTTAACTCCTACTCACATTCAATACTCTTGGGGATGAATAACACAGGTAGAAAAAATCCATACTGTTTCTATAGTGACTTAGGAGTGTGTTTTTCTTTTTTAACCATAAAACGGGTTACTGTCTACCTTTTGGACTGCTTATCATGGTATCTGATACACACCAGATACTCCACAGAGGTTCCACAAAGTTAGTTCCTTTCCTCTTTTTCAATTTGGAGGTCAATATTTGGAAAAGGTAGGCTTTGGTATTCAAACAGTTGGCTATGTTGATGCCGAAGGAGAGAACTTAGACTTGCTCTGAGTTAAGATGTACTTTCTGCAAGAGAACATTTCTCTATCTCTCTGTCTGTCTTTCACACACATTTTTAAAGTACTTTATTATGTGCTTTACATGCATTATCATTTTTCCTCATCCTTGCAACTCTGAAGAGCAGATACTCTCACTATCCCTTTTATGCAGATGAAGAAAGTGAGACTCAGAGAGATGAATCCTTTGCCCCAGGTCTCACATTGAGTAAAAGTTAAAGTATAGCAAATGCAGAATCCTCACTCCCTGCATCCCAACACAAACCAAACACACATGCAAAAATTCCCTAGAGAGGAGAAACAAATAGATGTTATTTTCTTTAAATCAGTTACCTTCTTTTTCTCCCTCCTTCTCTCCCCACCCCCTCTTTCTTTCTTTCCTTTTTTTTGTGGTACTAGGGATTGAACCCAGGGTATTCTACCTCCTGGTTATACCCCCAGCCCTATTTTATTTTGAAACAGGGTCTTGCTAGGTTGATGAGAGTCTCACTACTTGCTGAGGCTGTCCTCGAACCTGCAATCCTCCTGTCTCAGCCTCCCAAGTACTGGAATTACAGTTTCTTTCCTTCTTTATTTTTCTTGGTGGTTGCCTGGCAAAGTTGAATGGTCCTGAAAGAGGGAGTGAAGATTAAGAAAAAGAAAGAAAGACAAGAGATAGATTCGGTAGGACTGTCAGTGAATACTGCAGCTCCGAGTTTATTCAGCTCAGCCCTTACATACTTTTTAGAGCATCAGAGTATACTTCAAGGTTAAAGCTTTCTCACAATAGTTGCATCTGTGAAAACAATCCTCTCTAGGTCCAAGGTTCAAAGAACAAATATTCACATAGTTCTTACTGTAACAGTCTGAATAAACATCTTGAGACAAAACAGTACTCTTGCCCTTAGTCAGTAACCAGCACATGTTATGAGAATCTGCATTCCTGCAGAAACAAACTTCTATGCACCTGTGAGTCTGCAAAAACAGACCTTGAGCACTGTTGGTCTCCAACAGATGGTACTGGGGATTGAACTTAAATTCTACTGCCAAGCTATATCCCCAGCCCTTTTTAGTCTTTGTTTTGAAGCAGGGTCTCACTAGGTTGCTAAGAGTCTAAGTTGCTGCGGCTGGTCTTGAACCTGTAATACTCCTATTTCAGCCTCCCAAGTACTGAGATTATAGGCATGTGTCACCTTGCCTGGAAGTTGCCTCCTTTTCATTTGTTCCACTTCTTGATGTGTTTTAGGCTCTTAGTATTTGAGTATTTGCTTGTGTTTATTGATGAAATGTGTTAACACTACTTGGATTTGGGGGCTGGACCAGATGATATTTCAAATTGGAAGCTTTGCCATTTAAGCCTAGTGCTGGCCTGCTCCCTACCTCTATTGAGTAATCCTTTTTTCTTTCTTTCTTGCAGGCCTTCTTTCCTCCAGCTAAACCATCACCAAAGACTCCACCACTGAAAATCCTCTTGGAAAAATGCCACTCTCTGCCCATCTCACAAAGTATCCCAGTGGAGCTAGACCAAGTGGGTTGGAGAAGACCCATGATACTTTGCACCGGTATGTATTTTATGCACTGTTTTCTGTGGCACAGCATGCGAGGCAGGCCTCAATCATAGACAGACTGTTCTGACATTTGCCTTCCATTCTGCCCTCCAATCTCCCAGTACTTTCTCACTGATATCTGAAATTCATCATTTAGTAATGCCTTGATAAAGATTTTGCCTTTTCACATTCTTCGTTTTAAATGTAAATTTCCCCATTTGAGGGTCCCTTGAAATCAAAGCTTTCACATATCCAATTCTTCCCAAAGCCTTGTTTTACTCCAGGCCCTCTGTTCCTAGTACTTTTCAAACCTAATATGCTCCAGTTTTTCCTCTCAACCCTCTTCACAGTGCTCTTATACACACCCTGTTGGCTTCAAAGTGTCCTGTCCCATAGTCCCCAACTGCTGTGGGTCATTCTAGTCCTGCTTCTCTTGCATTTTACCTAGACCTACACTCTGTGGGTCCTAAGTCCTTCTCCTCTTTTACCAACCACTGACCACGGAAAGCCCTTCAAGGCTCAGGGAAGCTTCATTTAACCCACTCAAACTCAAGAGACTTTTTTCTTTTGTGGTACTAAGGACTGAAGCCAGGACATTCTGCCTCCCAGCCATTTTATTTTATTTTTTTAATTTTTTTTTTTTTTTTTTTTTTTTTTTTTTTTTTTTTTTTTTTTTTTTTTTTTTTTTTTTTTTTTTTTTTTTTTTTTTTTGCGGTACTGGGGATTGAACTCAGGGGCATTCTACCTCCGAGCTATACCCCCAGGCTATTTTTTTTATTCTTTATTTTGAAACCGAGTCTCACCAAGTTGCGGAGTGCCTCACTAGGTAGCTGAGGCTGGCCGCGAACCCGGATCCTCCGGTCTCAGCCTCCCGAATGCTGGGATTACAAGCGTGCGCCACCACGCCCGGCTCTATTTTTTTAATTTTTTGAAACAAGGTTTAGCTAAGTTTCTGCAAAGAGACCTAAAACCTGTGCTCCTCCTATCTCAGCCATCTAAGTACTATATAGGTTTTTGCCACTATAACTGGCTCTCCAGAGACTTTCCCCCCAACATCTTAGTTATCTCCCAGAATTTCAGAATGTTCCCTTTCAGTATAAGCCCACCAGCCCTGCCTGCCAGGCTCTTGTCACTCACAAGTAAAACTACATCTTGTATCACATTTGGGGTGAATCCATGCTCTTGGATGCCTGGGCCTTATACCATAGCCTAACTGTCCCCAGGCCTATCTCTAGTCTTTTTTTAATTTTTTTTCTTGTACTAGGGATTAAAACCAATGGCATTCTGCCTCTGAGCTACACTCCTAGCCAGATTTCTATTTTGAAATAGTTTCTTTTTTATTCTCACTAGGTTTCTGAGGGTCTCACTAAGTTACTGAGGCTGGCCTCAAACCTGTGATTCTGTCTCAGCCTCCCAAGTACTAGGATTATAGGTGCACTCCACCATGCCCATCTTCTCATCCTTTTTACAGTAACACAATTTGCATGAATTCTGGTGATATTGAAGAACTTGTAGCAGTCTTTTCCAAAGTCTTTAAAAGTTCTGGGAGTCCCAGTCCCCCTTTCCCATGCCACACAGGTTCGTCATCTCCAAAGATACGTTGCTGCTCTGGACTTGCTCCTTTTTTCCTGTTTCTTCCTTTATTCTCTTTACTCCACGTGTGAGGGCAAGTGGAATGCTTTGACTCAGAGATTATTTCTAACCCTGTGATTCCTTCCCAGAATTCCAGGAAGTTAGGAGCCAAAGGGATAGCTGGGTGGGTCTTTTATAGCATCATTTCCCTTTGAAGTCCCCAGAAGCTAGGGAGGCAGCAATAAAAGGAAAGATTAAAGAATTCTGAAGTCAGGAACACAATCCTTCATAGCCATAACTAGGAAAATCCTAAGAGGCTGAGTAGTCCCATTGCTTTAAGGCTAGGAAAACAGACTCAGAAATGGAAAGGGATCTGTCCAAGGTCACATAGTCACTTATAACTGAGGGCTTCAATCTTCTGACTTTCCACAACATGCAAATGCTATTTTACTCTACTTCTGAATTAGTCTTAAATATTGAGATGTTAAGCCTCTTGTTCCAACAAAACTAATCTGCGGTGGGATTACTGCTACCCTTTCCTCTAAGGAGATTGAAGGTGGTGTATATAAAATAAGCTGTCAGCTGGGCACAGTGGTACATGTATATAATCCCAGTATTTGGGAGGCTGAGACAGTAGGATTGCAAGTTTGAGGCCAGCCTCGTCAATTTAGCAAGACCTTGTTTCAAAATAAAAAAAATAATATAAAGCTGGTGGTGTAACTCAGAGGTAGAATGTCCTTGGGTATTCAATCCCCAATACAAAAAATAAAATGAAGCCGGGCATGGTGGCACACACTTGTAATCCCAGCATTCGGGAGGCTGAGACCAGAGGATCCGGGTTCACGGCCAGCCTCAGCTACCTAGTGAGGCACTCCGCAACTTAGTGAGACTCGGTTTCAAAATAAAGAAAAAAAATAGGGCTGGGGGTGTAGCTCGGAGGTAGAATGCCCCTGAGTTCAATCCCCAGTGCCGCAAAAAAAAAAAAGAAAGAAAATGAAATAAGCCATCAAGACAGCAGCATATGCTTGCCATATTTTCTGTCAGCTGCCTAAAAATAAGGTACTGTCCCATAATCCCCTAGAAGGACAGACCAGGGGTTCTAATGCAGGAGAACTAGTCACAGATGTTCCTCCCCTCCCTCCCTTCCTCTCGGGAAGTAGACCCACCCCTCTGGCAATTCAGAGGCTTTTGAGCAGCTGCTACCACCCCACTGCCAAGTGCATCAGATAACCGCCACCCCCAGCCTCCTGCTTGTTGGAAGGAGAGAACAGCCTTTCAGGATGATAGCTCAGCAGAGACATGGTTAACAGTCCTTACCCTAAGGACTTCTCTGGACTTATTTATAGGCCAAGGGTGGGAAAATGTACCCCGAGATTGGTTCAGGTCTTGCCATCACCTCAGCAGCCACTCTCACCTCTGGGATATAAGTGGCTCCCACATTGCGACTCTGCTTCTCAAGGTCCCAACCAGACACTTGAGGCTAAAAATATCCCTGGGAAGGACGGTGACATCAGGACCCCATTTGGGAAGCCAGTTGTCATCCAGTTCCTCTTATATCTCTGACACTTTTGGTGATAGAATCCAAGGACCATATTCAGATCATGATTAGTATCTGATTTACTTCCATCTTACTCAGGGCCCGAAGGACTTCAGTTCACTTTCTACTCTTCAATTTCTTCCCTTCCACTTCCTCCACACAACTCCTGCCAGCCCCTCCTTGCAGCTTCTAATCTGGAGGTTTCCAGGGTAAACCAGTATAGTGGAAAGAGGATCAACTTTGGAGTTGGATAGAGCGAACTTCAGATTTTTGCTCTACTACCCTAGGCAAGTTTCATAAAACCTCTGGTCCTCAGTTTCCCCATCTGGTGAGTGATATGGCAGACAACATCTGTCTCACAGTATTGTTATAAGGATGGAATGGAATATAATCAATCAATGGATGTCCCCAGCACAGTTCATGGCACTTTATTTCTCTCCAATGCCCTCTACCAATTCCATATGCCCAAGAACTTTTCCCACAGACATATATACATCACTATGGAGCCTAATCTGAATCTACCTTAGTATATGAGCTGCTTCCTCTCATTCCTTCACTTACTCACTCACTTGTTCATTCAACAAACATTTATTGATAAAAAAAAAAATGGGAAGTCATTGGAGTTTGTTTCCTGACAACCTTGTGTTCTGGAAAGGGAAGCAACTTTGAAAATGAGATACACTTAGAATTAAATATTGGCTCTGCCACTTATGACCACTAAGACCTAGAACAAGTCATTTTACTTCTTTGAGCATCAATTTTCTTCTCTGCAACCTTAGGATAATAATTTGGACCTCATAGGCAAAGATGTAAGGCTCATAAGGTATAACAAACATGAAAGTGCTTTATAAGCTCTGAGATGCTATACAACTAGATGGAAATTATACTAATGGTAATACAATAAGCCAATAAGAGACAATAATATGTGCTTATTTATCCAGGCTCCTTGCATAATTGATAATCTGTAAATATCTGTTGATGTCAATATCAGGATTCAAGATTTGCTTTCCAAATAAAGGAGGGGAGTTCTTCTGTTTGAAAGAACCAGAATCCCAGAAACAGCCCCTCTGCAGGCATACCCACACAACATCACCCCACATATTGGCTGAGCTCTGCTCAAACCACTTGAGGGTGGGCTGACTCAGAAGCCTGTTTTGGAAGTAACATTCAGATCATTTCCCACTGAGGCCCTGTCCTTCCCACCAGGGTTGGCTCTGGGTTGGTATCAATCTAGAGGTACAGCTAGAAGGGTACAGCTAGAAGGACATAATGCCACTCAAATGAAGATCTCTGGAGCTATTAGACGTGATCTTAAGCAAGTCACTGGTTCCTGGCAGGTAAGAAGGAACTGCTGTATGTTTGCTCATTGTTTGAATATTTCTCTGGTGACAGTACCATTTAGCCACAGTTGATAACTGTACCCATTGTTGGGAAACTTGAGTTCTGCTACTGGTTTTCTGTGTGTGCTGGTGTATAGTTAGTTCTAGTCATTACCCCTCTCAGATCCTCAATATCCTCATCTTGGAAATGGCAACAGTGCTTTTTGGCTGTTCTGAGAACACAGATTTCACTTACTAATTGGGTCTGATTAGATATATGCTTGGTTTAATCCTCCTACTCCCTGTTTTTTGGACACATCCACTGCTCACATTTCCTCTTAAGGGGTGGGTTAGGGAAAGGGGTAGAAATTTAGAACTGTTTATGTTGTTCTGTGGAAGTGTTAAGAAAGGCAAGAGTTCGGAGCTATTATGTATTTTAATTAACCAAGCTGTACATGTCACCTAAGAATTTGAGTACTAAAGAATTGTCCAGATCTGCAATTCTTACTTTGTAATTCCAAACAAGAGCCTGAGATTCTTTTCCCAAGATAGTCTTTGACCAGTTTAAGATTTTTTAGTATTTCAATTCCTCATTTTGGATTTCCTCTTCATTAATTTCAGCTGTCTTTCTCACTATCACTAGATTTACATTAGCATACTCTTCCCTCCTGATCTCCCTTTCATTCCAGTTTAGGGAATTCTGAAAGATGGACCAAGGTGATCAACAACCAGATCTCTCCAAAAAGAGCTCAGGTCTGGACTTAGCCTAAAGGATGTTCTTTCATCACAGGTAACTTGGACCAGGGCTCCAAGACTCTAGAAACCTGCAAGAAGACTGGCGGATACTGGAAACTCCAGGGAGCAGGAAACAAGCCAGTTAATGAAGTAAGACCCCTTTCTTAGTTCCTTTGGAACTTTCCAGGTTCCCAGTACCATTTATCTACTCTAAGCTTCTTTTTCCCTGTATGTATTGCAAGTATTGGTGCTTCTGACATGTGCAATGGAAGCATTTTTAAAATGGCTTTTGGAGCTATTTTATGGCTATATAAAAGTTGGGAGCATTAACCATTTTCCCCTGGGGTTAATTTTTACATGTGATTAATCAAGGGCTTTTTAGTTTCTATGCTGCTTGTTGCTGCTATTGACTTTGGCTGCCTTTGCCATGGCAGATAGGGGAGCTGTGAGATTTTAATCCCTGGGTATTTTGGCTTGCTTTTATTATATCCTTTGGGTTCACGATCATCTTCAGTGCTGACTAGTGACATATTTATAGGAATTCTCTTGTCATAAATGGAGATATAAAAGCTGGTGCTTAGCAGTTCAGTAGTAGTAGGCTCCTTTGCCTCCATATTTTTACATCCATGTCTGTTGGGCATTTATATGGACCTTTGTAATTGTAGCTTTCTTGTTACAACTCTGTGCATATGCATGTCTGTCTCTATATGCCTATACCTGCATCATTATTCATTACATGCCTGTTAAAGTACTTCTTTGCTGCATGTGTGGGTGCCTTGAGCATGACTACAATGTGTTTTTAAACTTAACTCTTTGCTTGTGTGTGCCTGTGTTTGTGTGATTATATGCATATGTACACACACACACACACACACACCTATATACACCTTATGTCTGGTTGTATCTTTGAGTATTTTGACATGTGCTGCCTTTTTGTATGTGTTTACATCTGTGAGACTTTTCATTTGTATCTTTTTCCTTGAATATGTAGATTAATGTATATCTTCCCATGTGGCTATATTTCTCCATAGTCAATTTATCTAGGAGCAAATGTATTTGAGCACATCAGCTACAACTCTCTTACTATACCCTAGTGAACAATAACACTAAGAATTCAACCTTCAGAGATATCTGGCCTCATGGCTTAGCTTTTACTGCTACCACCCTTTAGCTTGAATATTCCAATTCCAAAATAGGCTGTTAGAGCAGTTTAGGCCTGTTTCATGACAGCTCCTGTTTAGAGATTATTGGCCAGGGAGATATGTCATAAAATTGAAGGGGTTTCTTATGCTTTTTAGTTTTAGAATTGCAAAGTGAGGCCAACAGGAAAAGTTTGATGGTGCTGAGCCTGCTTTCTCTCATTGTCTGCCCCCTGCTCAGTTGCCCTTTTGCCCACTTATTTTCCTTGGTCTACACTTAAGCTGGTTTATTCCTCTTGCAACAAAGAACACTAACACAAAGGTCTGAACACCAATTTTCATATCAGCTCACTCTTTATGTTGGGCTTTTTTTTTTTTTTTTTTAGTCAGAGAACAAATGATTAGCTTTCTCGTAATCAGAAATCTATATATGCTCAAAGATAGTCATTAGTTATTTGTGATAAGACCCTTTCTCTGGGGACTCCAACCTTTATAAGACCCCAAAAAGTAAAATCCAAAGAGGTGGTTCTAGTAAGATAAAGTATTCTTCCACTACTTGGAAGGCTGAGTCAGGAGGACTGCAGGTTTAAGTCCAATCTCAGCAACTTAGTGAGACTAAAAAGTGAAATAGGGCTAGGGTGTGGTTCAGAGGTAGAATGCTCCTGGGTTCAGTCCCAGTACCACACATATGTGTGTATATGCACGCGCAAACACACATGCATGCACAAAATGTCAATATTAGAGGTAATCTGGGCCTTCTTATGGCCCATGACCTGATAGCTATTCCATGCTTATACCTGAGAAAGATGGCAGGATGTTTGCATTCGTTTTTTTTTTCAGGATATATTACAAGTTTAATTTTAAAATAGATTTAAACTTATAAAAGGTTTTACAATGATTTCAATAAATCAAATACTCCATAACACAGTCTGAATGTGCCATACTTTGCATTGGTTTTTAAAGAATATGGATCTAGCCATGTTCTGTCTCCATCACCCCTACCATTTGTTGCCTTTTCTAGGGCTATAGATTTATTGGCCTTGGCCTTGACAGACTAGGCATCAGCTGATAATCTCAGTCAGGAAAACCTGCTGTGGCAGTGACCTCACATTACTAAGTCAGGGAGCTCTGGATGTGAGATCAACATTCAGACCTCCAGCAGTCTGAGAGAAGAATGCTACTATTTTTGGCTTCTCATTAGTTGATATTTTTCTCTTTTGCAACCATCATGTGTCACCTGTGAAAAAAGCCAACCACACTTACTCCCAGTAGTTAAAATTAATTAACCTCCTCTTCTCCCAAAGGCTACACTGAGAAATCATTTTCAAAAGGAAATTTATCGATCAGTTGATGAGGAGAAATTGCATTATAGTAGATGGGGACTGTGAAACCTGAGATTCAGGACCTAGTCTGTTTCCCTTTACCCTTAGTTCTAGGCAAAATATTTTCTGGATCTGGTTAAATTTTGCTCTATAGAGTAGATATTTTGAACTTTTCAAAGTGCAGCCATGTCTGTTATCTCAGCGGAGACTCATACTCTAGAAAGGCAAGGCAAATACCATTGTACCTATTTAACAGAGTCAGAGGGATGTCTCAGAGAAGCTAAACAAACTTATTTAAGATAACCTAAATAACTATTGACAGAACCAGAATTGGGACCTGGTGTTTTGTCTGTACAGGTCCATGTTCTTTTATAACATCCATCTGAATTACCTTCATCACTTTGGATTTCAAAGCTCCTATTGTTCTGAGAATCCAGACGATTTTGAGAGAGTTTTCTCCTCCTCCTCCTTCTTCTTTTTTTTTTCAGTACTGGGGTTTGAACCCAGGGGCATTCTACCTCCAAGCTACACCCCTATCCCTGTTTTTATTCTTTATTTTGAAACAAGGTCTCACTAAGTTGCGGAGGGCCTCACTAAATAGCTGAGGCTAACCGCAAGCCCGCGACCCTCCTGTCTCAGCTTCCCAAGTACTAGGATTACAAGCATGCACCACTATGCCTGGCTAGAGCTTTCTTACTGTATGATTTAAATATAATAAAACTCACCAAGTTTAAGTGTACAACTTGATTCACTTTGACAAATGTGTATAGTCATGTTACCACCAACACAGTCATGATATGGAACATTTTCATCACCCTCCAAAATTTTCTCATGTCATTTTGTTGTCAGTTCTCTACCCTCCACTCCCTGGCAACTACTGTTCTTTCTGTCTCTATGATTTTTCCAGAACTTTTAAACTGGCAATAATTAGTTTGCCTTCAAAAAGTTGTGAGGACATAATGATCTCTGTTTTGAATCTTGCAACCTTATAGGGATGTGAAATGATTTTCTCTAAGTCATGCAATATGTTTGTTTGTTCATTAACTTATTCATTCATTCCAAAAACAGTGACTCTGTTCCAGAAACTATGTGTCTAATTAGAGGACACTCAAAAGCCAATAAAGAATCAGAGCAGTGTAATACATTCCTAAGAATCTAGGACTAAGGAGTACTTAATTCTATTTGGAGAAGTTAAAAACACAGACAGGAATCTTGATTCCAGCAGAGGTATTCCTGAAAAATGATCAGAAGTTCTAAAACAGGTGGTAGGGGTGAGAGTGACTGTGTTGGACATTTCTTTCCATATCAAGAAAGGACAAAGATGTGGAGAATAGCAAGATGGATGCAATGAAATGGTAGACATTCTGGAAAAATCTCTAAGAATCCCAAAGGGGCAGATGTCCTGTTTGCCTTGATAACAAACCTGACATCACCTCCAAAAGTTTCAGGGAGTGCCAGAGTGATAATTATCTTGTTAAGCCCTGAAGTCTTGGAACTTTCAAGAGTATTTGGTGTCAGAGAAAAGTTCAGATTTGAGGGCAGCTTTCATTTCCTTGTTCACATAGTGGAGAGATGTTATCCCCAAGTCCTTATCTCAGGGACCTGGAGAATATTACACCGTTTTCATTTTCTCAGGAGGGCAGAAACAGTAGGGGCTGTTTATCTCAGTCCCATCCTTGGCTACATATGTTGGGGGCCACAGATGTCGGGGATCTAAAGGCTAGGCGTGTATTTGTCAGGAAACTGTTAAAACACCAGCATTTCTGTACCTCTCTATGGGCTTTAGAGTGTGATAACCTTACTTTCCCAGAGGTCCTAAGCTTCTGCTGAAAGAGATGCTTTCCTTGCTCAACCACATGACATAGAGCTTAGAAACTGGTTTCAGGAGTTAGAGAGGGGCTTCCATCTCTGATCTGACTGGGATAGAGACCCAAAGATTCCTTCTAAAAGAAAGCCTAGAAAGAGTTCTGAATAAGGATTCAGGAACCCTGAGATCTAGTACTGGGCCTGAGTAATTTGCATGCTGTTCCCTTTCCTCCTTTTCCCTAGATCTTAGAGGAAAATAAGGACTTTAATCTGGGACTGTAGAAGTGCTTAATTCTGTAAGAAAAAATCAAGTTTATTTATCTGGTTATAAGGAAGTTGAACTGGATTCCTCAGATGTCCTTTCTAGCCTTACCAAAGGTATGTTCTGGTGGCTAAGGAAGAAGTCCCTATAGCTATTTTTTATAGACAATCTAAAAATTGGCTGGGTCGCTCAGGAAATGGGTGCTCCAGGTCAACAGCAAGAACAACATGGAACAGAGAAAAGTGATCAAGAATGTTCTTTACCTTTTTCCCCACTCAGTCCCAGGGTTGGGACTAGATTGAATAAAGTGAGGCCCTTGCCTTAGGGGCAAAATTTAAAGGAGTGCCAAAACACTCAGTAATCAGGATAAATAATATTTTATTGCAATAGTTTAAAAACTCAAAATCAATGTGAAAATTTACCACTAATTAAAATATTTAAAAATTTTAAATGGGACAATTATTACTAAATTTTTCTTTTGCCTCAGGCTCTAGTATGGCTTGGCACAAAACTGTATAGGCCCCTTGTATTTCTGCCCGGTACAAAAGTATACCTCATTTAGGAATCCAAGATGGAGGGAGCTTAGTTTGGGACTTGCTCTCTAAGAAATGTAGCTGATATGTAATAAGAAGGATAGAACAGCATAGTGGTTCAAAGTAGGGCCTCTGGAACCAGACAGCCAGTGTATGAATGTAAAGTCTATTACATAATACCTCTGTGACCTTGGATGAGTTACTTAACCTTTCTTTGTCTCACTTTTCTCATTTTGTAAAATAGGGATAATAATAGTGTCTTCATAGGACTGTTATTAAGGTTAACTTAATTAGTATATGTTAATATCTAAGTGAATAATCGGACATGTGGTATCTCCCCAGTAAACTTTTATTCTTGCTATATTTAGGAAGAACTTAGTTTAGAACTTCTTGAAGATGAGTAGTGGTAGTGCAGTCAGGTGGCTTAGGCAGGTGGTTGGGTCATCCTTCCTGCTGTTCTATGAAAACTTCTTAAGGTTCTTATGCACAGCTTTGTTTGAGGCAAAGAGAAAAGTAAATTACTTCTAAAATTCCTTCCTGTATTAAAATTTCAAACTGAACTCCATAAATATATATAATGAATGCATGTTAATAAATTATTTCCATATATATATATATATATATATATATATATATATATATATATATATATAGTTGTCGTTGTACTGGGGATTGAACCCAGGGGCATTCTACCTCTGTGCCACACCCCCTGCCCTATTTTTTATTTTTATTTTGTAACACAGTCTCACTTGGTTAATGAGAGTCTCAGTACTTTCTGAGGCTGTCCTCGAACCTACGATCCTCCTGTCTCAGCATCCCAAGTACTGGGATTACAGGTATGTGCCACCACACCCAGTAATATTGATTCTTTTGACAAATACTTTAAAATTTAGCTTAAGAGCAGCTAATTTGTATTGATCTAAACTATTCAGAAAGTGCTGGACTGGTGTGTGTGTGTGTGTGTGTGTGTGTGTGTGTGTGTGTGTGTGTGTGTTACTAGGTATTGAACTACCTCTGAGCTACACCCTCAGCCCTATTCTCTTTTTTAAGAAATGGAGACTCTCTAAGTTGCTGAGGATGGCCTTGAACCTGCCATCCTCTTGTTTCAGCCTCTCGAGTACTGGGATTACAGGCATGTGCCACCATGTCCGGCTTGCTGGACTGTTTTTGATGACCTGCAACCTACATTGTCACTGGCAAGTCCACTCTAGGCAGCCTAGCTGACAGAAATGCTTGGATGTTCTGGAATAATCCCATGTTCCACTCCTTCCTTAGTGGGGTTATAGAAGTATATAGAGCCTTGCCCAAATGTAGAACTATGAAAGCAAAGACTATCTTTGGGATTTTATTGATTAGTTAATTAATTTGTTTTTGTCTACTTGGTAAACATGACTTGAATGCCTACTTTGTTCCATGTCCTGATCTTAGCTCTCAGCATACAGGAAGGAGTCACACCTAGTCCCTGCCCTTAATGGGCTTGTGTTCTAGCAAGGGGAAAGGAAGTGGACTCTTTCAACTTGAAATCAGTGCCCCCTTCCCAATCTGTGTTGATCAGGATTCTCCAGAGAAACAATCAAATTGGCTGACATGACAATAGAGACTGGAAAGTCCAATATGCACTGTGGACTGGCAGAGAGAGCTGATGTTCTAGTTTGTAGGCTGTGAAGCAGGAAGATCTGATGTTTCAGATAAAGCCCAAAGGCATTCTACGTGAGAATTCTCTCCAATTTCAGGAAATGTATTGTCTTTTTCCAATTTTAGGAAATGTATTGTCTTTTTTTTTCTATCTAGGTTTTCAACTGATTGGATAAGATGCACTCATGTTATGAAGAACAACCTGTCATACTGATTAAAATGTTATTCTTACCCAAACACACCCCTGTAGAAACACTCAGAATAGCCAGGCATGAGGCACATATCTATAATCCCAGTATTCAAGAGGCTGAGACAGGAGGATTACAAGTTTGAGGCCAGTCTCAGCACTTTAGTGAGGCCCTGTTTCAAAATAAAGAAACATGTTTAAAGTGTTAAGGGTGTATCTCAGTGGTAGAGCACCCATGGGTTCTACCTCCAGTACCATACACATACAAAAAAACAGAAATATTATGAATAATATTTGCAAAGTATCTGTGTACTGCATGATCCAGATAATTTGACACATAAAATTAACCATCACAAATCCACCTTTTGTCAATATAGTGATCACACTTATCTCCAAATAAAGAAAATAACATGATTCTACCTCCACTTAACATTGAACATCTATTCTGTGTACAACTGAAAATGCATTAACCTTTTACCCAAAAGAGCATGTGAAAGTTTTTGGATTATGTTTATCTTTTTCTTTGATACTCACACCTTAAATACTATAGTATAAAGTTGATAATACTTAAATACTATAATATAAAGTCAGTTATCACATATTGCATTAAAAGAGGTTAAGAGAGGAAAGAGAACAAAGGTATTTGCTACACAAAAACATTCATAACAAAATAAGAGGAAATACAACAATTACGGTTATCATTTGGTAACTGATCACATGATTGTGAGATGGTATGTATAAGTACCATCATCCACTACCATTCAGTACTCCCTTTTCCCTCAGCAAGCACCTCAGTCAGTTATGATTCTTGAAATAGAAGGGTGATCCAAATCTTCATAACTGAAGGGTCTTTGTCATTAGTAGTCCTGCCTGCATTGGGTTTTTGTAGTTTTCTGTTGACTTGGTCACAGGGCATGGTAATACTAAGAAATGCCTTGAGGCATCTCATGTATTTCAGACATGCTTTTTCTTACCTTGATTGAGGAGGCGTAGTCCAAATTTTCCTTAGTACTCAGAATCAGTTCCCCTAGACAGTACAGTCACACCCTCCATTGCCTGTTATTCAGAGGTCAAATTAAGAGGACCTAAATAGAGGTATTCTGTGTATGCTATGAAACTCCAGATGATGAGTTACATCTGACTGGTAGGGGAAGGAGCAGAAAAGAATCATGGGAAATCTCATGGAGAAGGCATCACTTTTCCTAGGGGCATTCTATCTCCAAGTTACACCCCCAGCCCTATTTTATTTTTATTTTGAAACAAGGTCTCTCTGAGTTGCTGAGAGTCTCACTACTTGCTGAGGCTGTCCTCAAACCTGTCTCAGCCTCCCAAATACTGGGATTACAAGCATGTGACACCATGCTCCATCTCTCTCAAAGGAGGCTCTGAAAGCCCAGTGCTGATTTGAATCAGAGGGCTCTTAGAGGAACCTCCAAGGGAGGATTCCAGGCAATTATTTGAGCACTTGCTATATATTCTCTACTCTAGCCCATGAATTTAAAGCCTATTCTGTTGGCATTCTCTTTCTTTTGCTCATGACAGTACCTGGTGTCCAGCATTTTATCATCCTTCATGTGTTAAAATCTGCTTTTAAGCATCTCATGTGTTTCAGACATGCTTTTTCTTACCTCCATTGAGGAGTAGTTGTTAATACATTACCTTTATTTGCGGTACTGGGGATTGAACCCAGGGGCATTCCACCTCTGAGCAACACCCCCAGCCCTATTTTTTACTCTTTATTTTTGAAAAAGGGTCTCACTAAATTGCGGCAGGCCTCGTTAAGTAGCTGAGGCTGGCCACAAACCTGCAATCCTCTGGTCTCAGCCTCCCACGTACTGAGATTAGAAGCGTGTACTACCACTCTCAGCTAATACATTACCTTATATCATAAAAGGAGTATTGTAGATGTGATTAATTTAAGGCTCTTGAGACTTGGGGATTATCCTGGATTATGTAGGTGGGTCTGACATGATCACAAGGGTCCTTATAAAGGAAAGGAGAGACATAAAATCCAGATAAAGAAATAGGTGATTGATGTTGGCAGAAAGATTAGAGTTAGAGAGATTGGAAGATGCTATTCTGATGACTTTGAAGATGGAGGAAGGGGCCCTAAGACAAGGAATTCAGGCAACTGATGGAAGCTCAAAAGACAAAAGAACAGATGCTCCACTACAGCCACAAGAAGGATCACATCCCTGTGTTCTAAAGGAACACATCCTAATGTTAGCCTAGTAAGACCCATCTTGGATTTCTGTCTTCCAGAATTGTAAGACAATAAATTTGTCCTCTTCAAAGCCACTAAGTTTGTGACTATTTCTTACAGTGGCACAAGGAAATTAAAATACCCATCTCAGCATTTCTCATTGGACTAAAGCCTTCTTTTTTATTGTAATAATTCGTGCTTTGTATATATACATTTTTGTTAGGTACAAATTGATGAAGACAAATGTGCACACATTTCTCATCTGACCCTTTCCCCAATTCCCACCCTGCTCCCTCACCCTCCCTCCCTCTCAAGTTCAGTTCAGTGAGTGATTTTGATATAATTGTGTAAGTACATCATGTGCCTTAGGATGCTCCCCCCCCACCCCCCGTCCATTCCCTTCGGTTAAATCAACTTCTTTGTTTATCGAGGGTCTCTACTTTTTCATCTGGGGACCCTCTTATGTCCCATCTTCTCCCTAACATTCGCATATTAGGGAGAACATATGCTTCTTTACTCTTTGTGACTGGCTAATCTCACTTAACATAATGTTTTCCAGTTGCATCCATTTCCCTGCAAAGAACATGATTTTGTTCTTCTTTATGGCTGAGTAAAATTCCATTGTGTATATATCCCATAGTTTTGTAATCCATTCATCTGTGGATGGACATCTTGGCTGCTTCCA
>PVLC010000958.1:122968-165944 GCA_004027655.1 Graphiurus murinus | reverse complement strand
CGAGTTCTCTGAGACCCTGCAATAGCCCAATGGAGCTGGCTCTGTTCCTCAGCTATTTCCTGGCACTAGGCTGGACTCTTAGGAGAATATGTCTGCCTAGAGCTAGCTTTGCCAGTGTGATCAGAATGTTCCCAGAGACAGGCAGGCTCCCTCTCTGTGCACGGGGCTTGGGAGAGCACTGTGTCTCCGAGTCCTCCTCGTCCATGTTTCTGGACAATTCCTTTTTTGACTCTGGTCATCCCTGGAGGGACATATGACCCTACCAGACCTGTTGAAAATTGAGCAGATGGACCTCTAGACTTTTCCATCTTCATTTAACACGTCGGAATTCTGTTTTAAACCCAAATCAGATTTGGCCCCAGGCATATTTTCCCAACACCACTTCAAACCACGTGTGGGTTTTAAGTGAAATTTAATCTGTATGTTTCTGATTCTTCTATACTTGACTCATTCTCATGGTGTGAGGAAAGAGCTACTTGACATCCAGGAAGCCTTTCTGGACATTTTATGACATTTTTAAGCCTCCTTTTCTTTGGTCTTAGACATAGGAAGCAACGACCTGCCAAATATAAACAGAGTCTTTCTCCACAATATTTGATTTTAAGCATCTCTCAGCACAGAGGTAAGAGAAAAGAAAACAAGGAATGGAGAAGGAGCAGAAATCATAACCAAAAAAAAGGAACACAGAAACCAAGGACATGGTAAGAAGTATTGGGGTCACTGATGGCTCGCCACACTGCTACCCCATTGATCCGCCATCTCTTTACAGAAAACACATTTTCTGAATGTGCCCCTTGAAGATGTTGCAAATTCAAAGATGCCAAGAGAGCAGATATAATAGAATACTGCTTTGTAGGTATTTCCAACAACATGAATATTGTTATCTCTAAGTCTCTTAAATGTCCTGATACCATCAGTGCTTTTCATGTTGTGTCCCTCTCGCTGCCATAAAAAAGAGACCAGTTGATGCACCAACAATTTCAGATTCAATGATTTTTATTTTGGAGGCTGTCTGCTACTTCTCAGGAAAGAAACCTTAAAACTCACCCAGAAATGGCCCTCTTTTTTTTTTTTTTTTTTTATGACCGCTGACACATCTGGGGTTATGAAAGATGTCTGCATTCTTTCCTCTCCTTTGGCCAGCACTTTGAGAGGCTTGCTTTTGGACTTCTGCACTGTGCTTTTCTCTCCTTTCTAGAACAGGCTGGCCTCGTCTCCATTCCATTCTGCTGACCCGCCAGCCAGAGCCCACTTCTGGCTTCCTCAGTCTGCAAAGAGTTTTAAGAAGTGAGCGAGCAAAGGAAATGAGCACTGTGCAAGGGAGGATCTGCAGATGCCATGAACTTCAGAGGAGAACGCACCATGCAGAGACGGCCACTCTGTGGCTCGGTGGCGTCTTTTGCATCTGGTCCCAAGCACTCTGTGCTCTCTTCCCCCATCTCCAGTCTTTACCTGATGGAGTTTGTCCCTGATTGATTCCAAGCTGCTCAGGAATGCTGATGGATCCGCAGTGAGAGACGGGCACAGATACATGAACTCACCTGGGCTATTTGCAGAGAAAGGCCGTTAAGTGACTTTGGGCTTTTGAAGTCAATATCCTCTAGACTAAATGTCCTCCAAAAGAGTACAGGGTGACCTAGATGAGGCCACTGTCAATAACAGCTCTGTCCCACACACCAGAGTAAGGCAGAAAGGCAACTGGGTGGAGGTGGTCCAAAAGAGCTGCCTCCTGAGGGTCTCCATCTTGTCTCTGTCTTATCTCTTCAGCTTCTTCACAGAGACTTAAAAGGGGCTGTCTTGGAGAGTTTTACTTGCTGTTGTCATCAGCTCTAGTGAACTATTTCTCCCTCCTGTTCTCCCTCCCTCTCTCCCTCCCCCGATAGGAAAGGAGCTCTGACTCAGCAGGCTTTTTTTTTTTTTTTTTCAGACTGAGAAACTACTGTCATCATGCATCATGTTTGAGCATGTTTGTTTGAGGGTATTTGTTTATTAAGTTGTTCCTAGGCCCTTCTGCAAGAAATTTGAGATGGCTACTGAGAAGCATAAAATAGGAACTGTAAATTTTATATATATATATATATTTTATATATATATATGAACCAAAGAAATAGAAATTGGATTGGGAGGTATAGGCTTCCAGTTGAAGGTGGCTGCCTCAGATCCGCCCAAGATCCTCTGAAACAAAAATACAGGACAGAAATGAATATGCCCACTTAGCAACTATGTTACCTGGAGACTCTAATGAGCTCAAATTAAATCCATGTGGATAGTAATCCTAAATCTTTGCTGCTTTCCACCAGGCTAGATGCCCAGTGGGCAGGAGGGAAGAATTAATTGGCCCAAATAAAGATAAAGCCTATAAACATGGTCGACATGATTTTTAAATAAAAAAACACCCATGCACTAATGACTCCCAGGGAACGGTGTTCTCCTGGTGCTGAGCCAATCCCTAAGCCACAAAGCTGATGTTCAGCTCTTTCCTCCCGGCCCGAGGCAGGGGCCCGCCCTCTCTATGCAAATCAAAACCAGCCCCGTCGTGCTCACCTGAACAGGAAGCATAAATTCCACAAAGAAACCCAAAGTCAAGTCACCACGGAGAGTTTTTCCCCAAGAAGTGAAACAGTCAAAATTTTTCCCTGGAGAAGTTGAAAGGGAGCTGCTTGTTAACAACTAGGAAAATGAAACCAGAGGAGAGAGGTAGAGGTCAAAGGTACATTGCAAACCATCCCACATAATTAGTCTCTGTCTTCATTCTGACTACAGTGACCCGGATTCTCCATCCCAAGACTCAGTTTCCTTAGCCCTAAATTTCAACAAGAGCATTACCCACCCCGTGGGGGATATTGTAGGATACAAGTACATTTCATACACAATGGCTTAGAACAGAACCTGCCATATTGGAAATATTCTATACGTGGTTTCATCATTATTCTTACTACAAAATATTTTCAAGTGTTACTTTGAACTATAACAAGTAATAAAGAGCCACGTGTGTTTGCAACGTGGGCTCTCATGGTATGCCACTGACACACTGTGCCTGTCACCACTCAGTTCTTTCCAAACCAGGCTCAAGGGCCAAGCTCTGCCCAGAGCTAGATGTCAGTCCTAAGTAGTTTTAGATCCTAGTTGACTGGTTTCTCTCCTTTTTCAAAAGAGCTGCATGACAACTTGCCACTAAGAATAGCAGTTTCCCAGTTTAATCAAGTCCCTCGGCTTCAGGGCCAGGCTGGTGCTCTGGGAGATCAGTTGGACATGGTCCCCAGCGGACCCTGAGCCCTCCACACAGGTGCTGGCCGGGCCTGCTGGCCTCTCCACCACTCACACCCTGCTCCTTGTGGACCTCACAGCACACAAGGAAAGGGTATTAATGTCTCCTCTCTCAGGACAGAGAAAGAGAAGGAAGGAGACAGTAAAGGGAGGGAGAGAAAGGTCTAGGACCAGAATCACTGGCACCTCTTTTGCAACCCTTGACCATGGATCTGATGGGATTGTACCATACAGAGAACTCAGGCTCAAGCCCACCCGCACTTGCAGCTCCGGGGAGTGGGTCTTCCCTAGGAAGGGGAAGTGAGGCCTTTGCTCATATAAGCGGGGCCAAGTGTTAGGATCAAATCCTCTCCCACCCCCCTGCACTGGCACGACTGCAGCCACCATGGCCCCCATTTCACAGAGAGGACACCAGGGCTCACAGAGCTGGAGTCACCTGCTCGGGGTCACAGAGCTGTTCCATGAAACAGCAGGGTTTGTACTTAGGCATTCAGAACCATGCCCAATGCCTTTTTCAGTGCTCCACAATGTTTAGGACCCCAGAGCTAGCTCTAGAGAAGCAGCGATTCCCCCATCAAGTCATCCCACTCCCTCCTAACACCCAGCCACGGGCCCAAGGACGCTAATGGTCCACCATAGACCCTTTAGCTGGTCCATGCCTCCCCAAAGCTAAGAGCACACCCCTTATCAGGCAAGACGACCAAAAGAAACAATCCCACCTCAAAATGAGGATCTGCCAGGATGAACTCAGGGCCACTCCACCTCCAGCCGTTTTTACTTTTTTATTTTGAAATAGGGTCTTGCTAAATTACTAAGGCTGGCCTCGAACCGGTAATCCTCCTGTCTCAAACTCCCAAGTACTGGGATTGCAGGTATGTGCCACCATGCCTAGCTTTGTCAATTTTATTTATTTTGTAGTAACAACAAAGTATGAAACACACACATAAACATTTAAAAAAAACTTTCTTTTTTCTGATGAATCCCTATAATTTCTTCCCAATCCATTTAAAATATTACCTTGTGACAACTTTGTCATGTTCTCCTGATCTCCACCACCATCAGCCTGACCCAAGCTGTATAAATGGTCTTCTCTGTGTTTCTTTTTTTTTTTTTCTTGCGGTACTGGGGATTGAACTCAGGGGCATTCTACCTTCATGCTATACCCTCAGCCCTATTTTTATTCTTTATTTTGAAACAGGGTCTCACTAAGTTGCGAAGGGCCTCACTAGGTAGCTGAGGCTGGCCGAGAACCCGGATCCCCTGGTCTCAGCCTCCCGAATGCTGGGATTACAAGCGTGTGCCACCATGCCCAGCTCTTCTCTGTGTTTCTATAGAACTTTCTATCAACCAGAGTCACTGAAATTATCACGTGATTTCCTAATTTTTTAAATTCATGTTCTCAGTTGAAATGCTAATTATCTTTCTATTC
Organism: Graphiurus murinus; assembly: GCA_004027655.1. Lineage (NCBI taxonomy): Eukaryota > Metazoa > Chordata > Mammalia > Rodentia > Gliridae > Graphiurus > Graphiurus murinus. Next base: position 161,248 of record PVLC010000958.1, on the reverse strand, counting down.
CCAGATCCTAGCACAAGGTGGCAAATATTTTGCCAGTGGAACCCCACTCTCTATTCCTGTGTGTCTATGGCAGACATGACTAATCAATCCTGACTTTCTTTCCCACTGAGCCTAGGTGTGATTTCAGAATGCTTTTCAACACAGTGAAATCAACAACTGGAGCTGGCAAGCAAGATGACGCCTCATTGCCATCAGACTTAGCACAGTGTTCGGAGCCAGGTAGTTGCACCAAAAAGTTTCATTGATCAAATAGACTAAATGAAGATTGTTAGATTCCTGGAAATCAGAATAGTCAGTTAATAAAATAATACAAATGTCAGTAAAAATAATACAAATGTCAGTACTATGGAAACTAGGACAGGTATACAAACAACCGACTGGCAGATTCAGACATGGAACCAAAAGCTCTTCATGGAATTCACCCAAACTAACTCAACCACAATGAAGTAAGTGCAGTTAGATCAGACGTGCTGCTAAAACCAATTAGGCTGATGAGACATGATTGAGCGATAGCCATTGTGTCCATATATGTTGGCAAGAAATCATTGTGCTATAACTTTGACATGCATGATCTCAGTAGGATCATACAGTTCACAAATAAGGATAAGTAAAAGCATTAAAATATTTCTGAAAGCTTCTCTTAGCATTTTAAAATAAATTGGCCATAAAGTGTTCTTTGGAAGAGCTGTAAGACTGCATCGACTCAATACTGACTACAGTGTTGAAATTTTTTTTAATCTATAAAGTAGTAAAGCAGATGAAAACATATTGCTATAGTCCTCACATTTGGTAAGAATACTAACCTAGGTTGCATATTCCTTATCTGCAATGTGTGGGACCAGAAGTACTTTAGATTTTTTTTTCAGATTTTTTTTAATAGTTGCATATGCATAATGAGATATCTTACCAATGGGAGCCACATCTAAGCACAATTCACAAATTCAAACATAAATTCGTTTATGTTTCATATACAAAGTCTGCAATAGCCCGAAGATAATTTTATACGACATTTCAAGTAATTTTGTGTAGGAAATAAAGTTTCATGGTGTGAACTTTTTCTCTTGTGGTATCATGTCAGCCTTCAAAACCTTTTAGATTTTGGAGAAATTTAGATTCCAGATTTTTAGATTAGGGATGCTCAACATGTAAAAATCTAAGTTTTAAAAGTTTGTGCCTCTGAGACAAGAGTTTTTGTTTTTTTATAAGTCTCAGGAGTCCTCTATCCCAGTTTGTTCCTGTCTTTGCTTCCATTGGTTGCACAGTCAATACAGAGCTTTATTTTGTAATGAATTAGCCCCGAGTTCATCTTCTGCACATTAGAATCGTCCGCAAAGCTTTAAAATAAATACTTGTACTCAGAGCGCGCACTCCCTTCAATTAAATTTCTGCTCATTCAAGAGGGTCACATATGGTATTTTTAAAAGATCCTCAGCTGAAAATCACAGAACTACCCTATGCGATCATACTCAGTGTCTACCAAAGACTGGATTCTAGGAAGCTCATCTAAACCCCATTGTCAACAGCAGATGAAGCTGCTCTAAGGCCAGACTGACTCATAGAATAGTCGCTAGCCATAGGTGGCATCTGGGCACTTGAAATGTTGCTGGTACCCCCGAGGAACTGAATTTTTAATTTGATCTTATTGTAGTAAATGTGAATTTAAACACTGGTAATTGAATTATCTATTTTTTAAAAAAGAAACCTTTTATACATGTCTGAAAAAACCTAGGTATCTGAATCTCCCTATTCAATCTCTAAGTACAGATGTAATATACCTGGTAAAAAATTTCTTGTCTAAATTGAGATGTGCTATAGGGGAAAGAGAGTGAATTTCAAAGGCCTGAATTTTTATTTTTTATTTTTTTGTGTATGTGTGGTACTAGGAATTGAACCCAGGGGAATTTTACCTCTGAGTTACATCCCCCGCCCTATTTTATTTTTTTCATTTTGAAACAGGGTCTCAAGTTTCAGAAGGCCTCACTAAGTAGCCAAGGCTGGCCGAGAACCTGCAATCCTCCGATCTCAGCCTCCCAAGTACTGGGATTACAAGTATACATCACTAAGCCTAGCCAAGACCTGAATTTTTAAAAAGCAAATATCTTTTAAATAATTTTTACATTGATTCATGTTAAAAGGGAAATCATTTTTATATACTGGATTAAACAAAATTATATTATCAAAATTAAGTTTGCCTGTTTCTGACCACTCTTACACACAGCTAATAGAAAGTTTAAAATTAGTTGGGCTTGGTGGTACAGGCTTGTAATCCCAGTACTTGGTAGATTGAGACAGGAGGATCCAGGTTCTCGGCCAGCCTCAGCTACTTAGTGAGACCCTCTGCAACTTAGTGAGACCCTGTTTGAAAATAAAGAATAAAAAATAGGACTGTGCTTATAGCTCAAAGGTAGAATGCCCCTGGGTTCAATCCCCAGTACCAAAAAAAAAAAAAGAAAGAAAGTTTAAAATTACATATGTGGCCACCATTGTCTTGCTACTGATCAGTGCTCTCTCAAAGAGTTCAGTATCAAAACAAGCACTGAAAGTAAAATGCTTTGAAAAGCAAATAAACAACTCCTACTTACTGTTTTGCGTCCATCGAGAAATATCTTGAGTCGGTAAGTGCTTGCTGAGTCAGATCAGGTACTAGGATGGAGCATGGTGTTCCATATTGGAATGGTCCAAGCAGAGTATGTCCACCCGCCAAAGTCAGACCTTAGTAGAAAACAAAGCTTGCATACTACTTGCTTTGAGGTTCACTCTCTTTGTTCAGTGTCCTCCCCTCAGCCCTGTAGGTTATGGTTATTATGACGATGCTTGTTTTATAGATGAACAAACAGAGGCTCACAGTAATCAGCCCAGAAACATACTACTAGTATTTCAAAACAAGAGGACCAAATCCAAGTCTTCCAATCCCAAATTTTCAACTCTTTCCGTGTCACCACAGATCCGTCTCTTCTGAAATAAGTTCTATTAGTCAGAAACTCATTGCCTGTGACTTCTGCCTTAACACTAAGCCTCTTCTCAAACACTCTACAGCTCAGTACAGTTTAGCAATTAAGAGCGTCAGAAAACTCAGCAAATCTCCTCTCTCCAGCTCTGAAGGACCCCTCGTACCCAAGAACCCACGCAGTGTTTGGCATTGGGGAAGCATTTACAATGTGGGCTTCCTCTGCCCCTCTATGTTTGCCTCAGGCTTACTTAAAGGGTAGCCCGGGAGACATCTTTACAAAGGCTGTCTTTTAGGCTTCTGGTATTAGACAGCATCATTGTTTGCTTCCTGAATTCCAATAAAAATAAGCCCAGAGGACAACACTTGCTATATCTCCAACAAAGCTACTTCAAAAGAGAAAACTGATTACAGGGGTGCTGTAACCCATCCATCAGCAGCAGATCTTTCTCTGAGAACCCAGGGGGAACCCCGCTCTGCGTTAAGCCCTTGGGAGTTGCCGTTAACACAATGCCCAGCTTTCCAAACTTGAGGAGACTTTGCAGACGTTAGTTGGGAACAGATTCCAAAGGCAAGGTTGAAATGAACGCCAACTCAGCCTTGAGGCACTGTTTTTGGTACAGGCCATGGGGAATTCAGGTGCTAGAAGTTGCCGGCAAGCTTTGAGGTCATGGACAGATGGGCATCAGCTCTGAATTCCAACTTCAACTCTGAAGCCCCAGGATCAGAGAGAAGGTTTTAAAAATGCCCAGCAGCAGGCTGCAGGAAAGCTGGCAGAAAGAGAATGCTCTAGACTGCTTCACCAGACCCTCCCTTGTTTCCTCTAGCCCTAAGCTGGGGTCACCCAACGCCAGGCCCGAGGGATGGCTGGGGCGCATGATCTGTACATGTGAGATCCTGTCCCACATCACCCAAGAATTAGGATCTCTTTCAGCCCTAGGATTTACAAAAGGCAAAGACTGTCTTGTAGCATGAATAAAGATATCTCTTGTAACATTTTTTTTTTTTTTTTTTTTTGCGGTACTGGGGATTGAACTCAGGCATTCTACCTCCGAGCTATACCCCTAGCCCTATTTTTTATTCTTTATTTTGAAACCGAGTCTCACTAAGTTGCAGAGTGTCTCACCAGGTAGCTGAGGCTGGCCGCGAACCCAGATCCTCCGGTCTCAGCCTCCCGAATGCTGGGATTACAAGCGTGCGCCACCACACCCTGCTTCTTCTAACATATTAATTGAGCCCAGAGGAATATTGCACAATGTGTGTGCACAAGAAGCCATGTAGGTGTGCATCTTATTTGTGAGTGTGAGTATGTGTGTGTTTTCTTATTGATCTTGAGAGCCTTAGAGTTTTTATTTTTATTATTTTTATTGATACCTTATGATTATATATAATAGTGGAATCCATTGTGATATTTTCACGTCCATGTATACATAGCATGATTTGGGGTGTATCATCTCTGTATCTTCCCTTCTTCCTCCTCTGTTCCCTTTCCTCTACTCTACTGCTCTCTCTCCTGTTTTTCATGAAGCCCCTTTTCTTTCTTTCCTTTTTTCTCTCTATATGAGAGAAAACATATAGCCCTTGACTTTCTGTGTCTGGCTTACCTCAGTTAGAATGACAGTCTCCAATTCCATCCGTTTTCCTGAAAGAGACATGTTTATTCTTTATGACTGAGTAAAACTCTATGTGTGTATATAACATATATTCTCCATCCAGTCATCTGCTGATGGACATCTAGCTTGGTTCCATAACTTGGTTATTGTGAATTGTGCAGTTATAAACATGAGTATGCATATATCCTATAGTATTCTGACTTTAATTCTTTTGCATAAATACCAAGGAGTCATATAGCTGTGTCATATGGCAGCTCCATTCCTAGTCTTTTGAGGAAACTTCACACTGATCTCCACAGTGGTTATACTTATTTACAATCCCACCAACAGTGTCTAAGTGTTCCTTTTTCTCTGCATCCTCACCAATATTTACAATTCTTTTTTTTTTTTTTTTTTTTTTTTTGTGGTACTGGGGCTTGAACTCAGGGGCATTCTACCTCCGAGCTACACCCCCAGCCCTATTTTTAATTCTTTATTTTGAAACCGAGTCTCACTAAATTGCGGAGTGCCTCACTAGGTAGCTGAGGCTGGCCGCGAACCCGGATCCTCCGGTCTCAGCCTCCCGAATGCTGGGATTACTACAATTCTTTGTATTCTTGATAACTGCTATTCAAACTGGAGTGAGGTGGAATTTCAGTGAAGTTTTGATTTGCATTTCCCTGATTGCTAAGATGTTAAACATTTTTTTTCCATATATGTGTTGGCCATTTGTATTTCTTCTTTTGAGAAATGTCTGTTTAGTTATTCCACGTATTGATTGGCGTGTGTGTGTGTGTGTGTGTGTGTGTGTGTGTGTGTGTGCGTGTGTGTCTGGCATTTGTTTGGGGTGGTTTTTTTTTCAGTTCTTTATATATTCTGATACCAATTTTCTGTCAGAAAATAACTGGAAAAGATTTTCTCCTGTTCTATAGAAGAGCCTTGGAGTTTTATGCAAGGATATCCAAATCTGGTACAAATCTGGTTCTGTGCAGGGAAGGGGTGTACTCATTAATTAACTCATGAATTGCCCTCCACTCTGTTAGGAAGATTCAATTATACCATCTATACGGAAGCATTTTATAAAAGAAAATTCTTCTCTAAGCATTAGAGAGTGCATTGTTTTATTATATTCTGATGATCAATTGATGAGTAGTAAATTACAGGAAAGAATGGGAAAGGAATTCATATTTTAGAGTTGAAAAGACCTTTTAGTCATAAAATTGAGAGGGACTAACAAAAAGGTCCAGCCAGCAGCAGAGAGAGTTGTGGGATTTTCCCTAAGCGCACTCCACCTGGGTCCTGCAGCTGTTCATCACATCATGTTTACAGGATTGCTCTAATGTCCCTAACTTCAAGCAGAGACAAAGGCAGCTCCAGCCGACTACTGCTACCTGGGATTGAGCAGACTCGATTCTCAACGCAAGTCACCAGGAAACCAGGAAGTGACTGTATTCATTTCCTATTGCTGCTGTAAGGAATGATCATATATTTCGTGGGTAAAAACCCAAAGTTATTCAAAGTCAGACATTGGCAGGGCTATGTACCTTCTGGAGGCTCCGAAGGAGAATCCGTTTCTTTGCCTTTTCCAGCTTTTAGGTTGCCCACTACTTGCCTGGTCTCCTTCCTCCATCTTCAAAGCCAGCAATGAAGCATCTCTGAGCACTCTCTCTCTCTCTCTCTCTCTCTCTCTCTCTCTCTCTCTCTCTCTCTCTCTCTCTCTCTCTCCTCCCCTTGTCACAGAGCATGGGACGGTGGGGAGGGAGAGAGAGTAGGCTAGGAACTGGGAGAGGGCTCAACGAGTGATGTGTGCATGTATGCTTCATCACCCTGAACTTCATCACGATGTATGATTACAATGCATAATAAAAATAAAAATAAAAGTATCAAACCGAGCATAGTAGCTCATGCTTGTAATCCCAGTACTTGGGAGGCTGAGACCAGAGGATCCAGGTTCGCAGCCAGCCTCGGCTACTTAGTGAGGCCCTCCACAACTAAGTGAGACCCGGTTTCAAGATAAAGAATAAAAAGTAGGACTGACAGTGTAGCTCGGAGGTAGAATGCCCCTGGGTTCAATCCCTGGTACGGAAAAAAAAAAGTAACATATTCACAGGTTCCAGAGATTAGCACTTGGACATCTGGGAAGGGGGCATGATTCAGCCTACCTTGGAGACTATCATCACAGGCTTTATCAACAAAAGTATTATACTCAAAAGGAAAACGGTGATGGGTTTGTTCCTTTCTGTCTGGAATCTGTGCTTACCTCTAGGACTTCATATTAAAAGGGACATAGACCACCTCTCACATTGCAAACACAGTATTATTTTACTGTACTATTAAACGTTGTAAAGAATGTGAGGAAACAGATCATCTTACACAGAGTTGGAGACAGTGTAAATTGTTATAAAAATTGGGGGAGGACCAGATGGAGCTTTGGAGCAGATAGACTCCAAAATATCTTCTAGGAAAAAGGAATGAATTCTTATTACTGCTTATGTGACAATGATGATGGCTATAACTTAATTTCTTCGATAGTTGCTTGCTCTGGTTTTAGGGGGAAGCAAGGCGGGAAGGGGTGTTCAAATAAACTCTTACCAACTTAGACACCTCATTCCAAGAGAAGTCCTCTGATGAGGGCTGTGCCAGGAAATGCACTCAGAGTTTCAAATAACAGGAAACTTGACTCAGATTAACATAACCAAATAACATAGACTTTAGGATTGACTAGATCCAGGCACTCAAATGATTTACCAGGGCCCAGTCTCTCTCTCTCTCTCTCTCTCTCTCTCTCTCTCTCTCTCTCTCTCTCTCTCTCTCTCCATTTCCTGGCTCATTCCTTTATCAAGTTGTGCTATAGTTTGGATCTGAAATGTCTCCCAAAGGCCCATATATTAAGGACTTAGTCCCCAGCTTAGTGGTACTGGGAGGGGGCAGGACCTTGGAGAGGTGGGGCCCAGGGAGATGTTTTAGGTCATTGATGGGTGTGCCCTTGAAAGGGATAGTAGGACTCCTGGCCCCTTCCTCTTTCCCTCTCATTTTCTGTCCACAAGATGAAGAACTTCGCTATGCCACCTACTCCTACCATGATATGCTTGCTGCCTCAACACTGGCCTGAAACAATGGAACCAATCCATCACAGACTAGAACCTCCAAACCTGTGGGCCAAATTAAACCTTTCCTCTTCATAAGTAAATGACTTCAGGTATTTGTTACAGTAACAGAAGGCTGACTAACACAGACTCTCTCTTGTGCCAAGAGGGATATGAACAGCCTCCTACCCTCACAGCTCCAACCCCAGCAGAAAAGACAACACTCACTTACAAACAGCTCCACTAAGCTCTATTTGGGCCCAACGGGCTTATGGGTCAACTACTCATTCCTGAAATATTTCCTGTGGCCAAGAGGATGCCACATGCTGGTCATTTTTGACTCCCTCTGAATAACATGTAGAGAAAAAAATGTGGATCTGGGTGTTAAAAACAGTCTCATTCCAAGTCCTAATTTTTTTCTTCCTCTCTGTGGGAACTGGCCTCAACCTTGTTTTCAATTTGCAGTTCTTTCTCTATAATGAAAAAGGAATCATTACAAAAAGTAAAAAATCCTATGCTCTCCCTAATATGCAGAAGCTAGGGGAGAGTGGGACATAAGAGGGACTCCAGACGAAGAAGGAGAAACCTTAGATGAGCAAAGAAGGTGACAACTGAAGGTGATGGGGGGACACCCTAATTCACATGCTGTACTTTCACAAACATATCAAAGTCAACCACTAAACTGAACTTGAGAAGGAAGGAAGGGGAGGGAGTGGGGAGGGAATTGGGAAGGGTTAAATGACAAATGTGTGCATGTATGCCTTTACCAGTTTGTACCTAACAAAGACGTATGATTACAATGCACCAATAAAAAATAAATAATAAAAAAGGAATAATTTTTTCAACAAAATCATAAGCAGAGCTGATCCGTCTAAAATAAGGCAGAGGAATGGGTTCCTAAAGGAGATTCCCAAGTCGGTGGTGCCACCAAGGGAAGGAGCAGGTTCCAGAATCCCCACTCCACGAGCACCTAGTAGAACACCCCCCATTTCCCCAACCTGAGACCAGCCTTTCCTGAAGGGCTATCTTGTTACTATCAATTGATAGCTTTTCCTCACCAAAAAAAGATTATACTTCCATGGTGGATTAAGTAGGAGAAATTCTCTGTCCAATAAAGTCAGAAAATTCTTGACTATAAGACACTCCCAAGCCTTTAATATTCAAACATGTGTTGGGAACCTCCAGAGGAAAACACAGCATGTGGAATTCCCCAGACCTATTCGATCATGAACCATTTACACATCTTTTAGGAATGGTATTCCCAGAAACAAACTCAGGGACAAGCTACCCTAGGACAACCCACCCTGCCCTGCCCATCATTTTAACTGAGATCACAAGGCAATAAAAGGTTAGTGAGGAAGGCTGATGTCCTTCCATCAACTCTCTGGAATGTTTAGCAATGAATAGAATAACACAGAGATAAAACCCACCAAATCCCTGGCTTCTCAGAAAAAAAAAAAAAAAAAAAAAATCTCTCTCCATCCAACCTGTTATGTGGTGACTGGAATCAAATTGCAAACACCCTACACTGGCTCCAGCTCCAGAAAGCCCCCCGATGGGCTCCACACACCACGAGGACTTTTGGCTCCTCCAGGATCCCAGGTTCACCTCTGGCACACCTCAGTCTGCAGCTGCAGAAGATCAAGTCAGGCACACATCTGTTCCCCAGACACCCGACGCTCCACCCCAGTGTCCCCGGCCAACAACGCCTGGCCAGGTTTTCACAGCTAATTCCTCCAGAGCCCCCGGTTCATCTCCTCCCTTCTCTCTCTTATGAATTCTCCGAGATCAAAGCATGAGTGAGACGAAGGCTTGTTTGCTCAGCATTCAGCAGAACACCTTAAATTCTCAGCCCGAAAGGGGTTGAAGGAAGGTCAAAGATACTCTATTGTTGAAACGCTTGGAAACAGCAAGGCACAGCCAAAGTATTAACAGATGAACCACCATCGTTGCTCTGAGCTTCAGGGTCCTGTGAAGTAAACGACTTCCCCCAGCAAGTCAGACAGAGGAATCTGATGGAAAGTCAGCCAGAATTGTCCTTGGAGGTTACTCCGAGTTAGCTTGGGCAATGCACTGATTCTGAGATGGAAATGGAGAGCTACTACCATGACCCAAAGGGTCAGCCGTCAAATTAAAATGTGGCCTTAAATGTCCATTCTGGATCTCTCCTCTGATCCACTCAGCCCCATGTTCTGGACTATGCTTTCTCTCCCCGACCTAGTTCATAAATTGATACTTTTTTTTTAGAACTGAAAAACCATCTAATCTGGGAAGTTTCAAGCTCTTTGGCAGCAGGTAAAAAAAAAAAGTTCTGTAAACAAAAACTTACATAGGACCCTAATATAAAGCAGATAAAGTTAGAGTCCTTAGAGAAGGGTAGAAGTGAGCACACCCCAAGTATCCCCATCTTCTTAGCCACCTCCTCCCCCATTACAGATTTGGGTTCCCACAGTTTAAAACATCCCTGACATATATAGTCCAAAAACCCAAACCCATTGGTTTATAGGATACTGAAGACTCAGATAATGAAAGGAAGCTGTCCAGCCTCACGTGGTACCAGAGGACAATTCCCAGGGCAATGTTCTCTTCTTCTTCCAAATCATAGATGATACCATAATCACCCAGTCACTTGAGCCCCAAATCTGAAGTCCTGATTGAGAGTTTATACCTTTGCTTTTCACAGCAACAGACTCCAAAGTGGTCAGTCCTACTTTCAAAATGCTTTTTCTGTTCTCTCTATCATCATGTCCCCTGCTGGGAAACATCTGGGACCCCTCTTTCCCAACCACTCAACACCCCCCCCCCACCCCGCCACCACCTCCATTGCCCTAGGCTCTTCAATTGCTAGATCCGGTTTCCTAAACTCAGCGAATCACCTGGAAGCTTGTTAACAATATAGATTCCTGGGCCCAGCATTAGAATTAGTGAGTCAGAATTTCCAAAGGTAGGTCCAAGAATCTGTGATGGAAGTAAGTACCCCCAGATCATTTTGATGACTGGCCAGATTTGGAAAGCATTATATTCAATAAAGTTGTGTTCCTTGTCCATAAACACCAATCAGAGCTAAGAAATTCTTACATTAAATCACAGCCTTTGTTACTGGTAGGATCATAATTTGGTATGATATCTCTGAACAATCTTATGGAACTGTGGAATGACATCATCCTTGCAAGAACTTTTCCTTATGTAGTCTAAAGAAATAACAACAGCCTTGATCAAAGGTTTGTCTGTGAGGCTGCTCTTTGCTCCATTAAGAAAAAGCAGAAGTCCTCACCAGTAAAGGGATTGAGACAATAAGTTTTGGTACATGCATGTATTATTACAAATTTACCTTAAAATTATATAAGACAAATAACCTACAAATATGTTCTCAGTATATGTAACATAAACACAACATGTTACAAGAGTAAATGTATAGTAGGATTCCGTTTCTTCATATGCACAAAAAACTAGAAAGATATACAAAAAATTTTAATGTTTATTCCTAAGATGGTATAGAGATTGGTGGCAGATTTAGCTTCTTATTTGTATTGCTTTTAATCTTCCAGAATTTCTATAGAGAGCACAGATTTTGGAATGTATGAAAAAACGAAAGTTATCTTAAAACCATCTTTGAAAAGAGAGGAGAAAAAAGGGCAAGTGATAGGATCAAGATGATAGCAGCAGGTGTGTTACTATTTATAATGTTATTCATATCACTTAAAATTATGAAGAAGAGTCTCATTGTTTTTACTATTGTTTTAGTGTAAATTCATAGACGTTCTAGAAAAAGGAAGGTATAATATCTAGGCAAGATATCATAAGAAATTTCTGACATATTGGAAGGAAATGGGATCCTTAGATATTTAAGGAAAATTAATAACATAAAAGCTGAGAATAAAAATAATCTTAGTATTTAGGGAAAAGAGACAGATTTTAAAGAAGGGGAGAAAAGTTAAGATATTTGAGGAATCTATCCAAGTGGTTAAACTTCTATTCAGTGCAAGGAGAATAGAGAAAAGAAAAACCAAAGAACTATTAAAGGGATGGGGGGTTTAAAATATTTACCAAGTACAGAATAGAGCGAATAATATAATTTAAAAATTGCACTCTTTTAGAAAGAGGCACAGAGTTAAATTACTTACATATAGTATGTATTTTCATCTTCATGACAAACCCTGTGTGCTTCCAACTCATAATTTTCCCCATATTACAGATGAGAGAGCTGATTGGAAAGACTGAAATCATTTGCCCAACTCTGTGCAATTCGCCATTAGCTGAACCAGGTAGTTGATGAAATTTTAGGACACCTTAAGATACAAAGAAATTTCTTAAAGGCATCCAAAAAGTGGCTCATTTTCAAAGCAATAAGAAATAAACATAAAACTTTTCTTCAACAACTCTGGATCTTAGAAAACAAAAGTAATAATGTCATAGTGAAAATTGGCCCAAATTGGGATCCTATTTGCAACAAAACCAACAACCATAAAATGGAGATATTTTTCATCACTAAAAATGCAAAATATTTAGATCCAGACTCTCGCTGGATACTCAAGAATTCTCTTAGAAAAATGAAAAATTAATTCAGAAACCAAATATATAAAGTCTAAGAAATAATGGTTAACAAAAAAATGAATAAGGCCTGATGTGGTGGTTCAGACCTGCAAACCCAGTACTTGAGAGGTTGAAACAGGAGGATCACAGTTTCACAGCCAGCCTCAACAACTAAGTGAGACCCTGTTTCAAAATAAAAATGTCTGGTGATATAATTCAGAAGCAGAGGTAGAATATCCCTGGGTCCACTCCTCAGTATTAAAATAAATAAATAAACTTATAATTTAACCTAAGTTATATAGAAAGAGAAGGAGCAAGAAGATGAAATTGTTATAGCTTAGCTCTGGAATGTCCTCCAGAGGTTTATGTATTGAAGGCTTCATCCCCAATGTAGCAATATTCAGAGGTGGGGCTTCCGGAAAGTAATTAGGTCATGAGGGCTCTGATCTCATCAATGAATTAATCTATAATTAATAATTCAGTGAACTATTGAGAGGTAGTTGGAGAAAGTAGATCACTAGAGACATGCTCTGGAAGGGTAACCTAGCCTCTTTATCTCTCTCTTCTCTCTTCTCTCTTCTCTCTTCTCTCTTCTCTCTTCTCTCTTCTCTCTTCTCTCTTCTCTCTTCTCTCTTCTCTCTTCTCTCTTCTCTCTTCTCTCTTCTCTCTTCTCTCTTCTCTCTCTCTCTCTCTCTCTCTCTCTCTCTCTCTCTCTCTCTCTCTCTCTCCAGCCTCCTATACCACATGATTCCACTACCATGATATTCTGCCTCACTTCAGGCCCAAAGCAATAGAGGCAGCCAACCTTGGACTGAAACCTCCAAAACTGTGAGTCAAAATAAATTTCCCCCATGAAGTTGATTTTCTCAGGTATTTTATTACAGTCACAGAAAGTTGACTAGTATGAACACCTTGATAAGAAAGAGACAAAAGAAGAGGGAGAAAGTGATAGTATGTTAAGTCAAAGAGAAATACAATTAAAAACTAGAAAATACTTATAAATAAATGATAATGCAGATACAACATATCAAAACTTGTGGGAGTACAGCTAAGTCAGTTCTTAGAGGAAAACTTAGAACTGTATGTATATAGGTGTGTATATCACAGAACTAACAAATAATTAATAAAGAATGGCATCAGTCATCACAGTGATGACCTCTGAAATTCCTTCCTCCCATTAAAGAAATTAAAATGCTGGAAGAAGTTGTCAAAATCAACTTTTTCAAATGGAAGAGTGAACCTAAGGTTTGTAGCAATCCATACAGCATTTACTCAAGAAAAATGACTAAATCTCAAATAAGAACAGCAAACTCTGTGACATTTAACTATCTCTATTTCAAAACCTATCTCTCTTAGCCCTGCATTAGCCTAAGCAATCTAGGGCCATGCAATCATGAGGAAAGCCAGCAGCCTGGTAGCCACTAGAAGAAAGAAAATGAGGCCAGCGCTCCTCCAAAGTCCTATTCCCCAAGAATTGTCATAATATGTCCTATCTGATATTTCTCTAGAAGATTCCACTCACAGTTTGTCTTTATTTCACCCAACTCCGATCTTATCCAGTCCAAACAGCATTTCCCTGAGCTTTTGTCCAAAATAATCATCAGCAATTATTTAACATGGCAGCTGCCTGAGGCAGTGATACCAGTTGGCACAAAGACCAGACCGAAAAAAATCAAAAGCAAAAGCTGAGGAGTAATGTGTCCAAGGGGCTTGAAAACATGGAGCACTTTCCTGGTCCTCGGAAGACCACCTGCAGACATAAGACTGTGCTCAAGCCCAGCTTTGTGCACATGGCCAGTGAGGATATCAGAAAGCTCACATCTGGCTGATCCCGGAGGCAAGGGGTAAGGTACAGTGTAAACTGTCTGCCTGAGGACTGACAACTCGGGCTCCAATTCACACAGCATAACAGACCTGCCCTGAAGGAGATACCAGAGTCCTTCCAGCAGAAATGAAAGGGCAGGAGATAACCGTTCAGATCAGATTTACATGAAGAAACAGAACTGATAGAGGTAGCTATGCAAATAAATATCACAGACAGGACTAATTTATTTTTTATTGTGAGTCCTTCTATTCTATTTAAAACACACCTGGATAATGATGTAATTGTGTTATGGTTTGGTTAAATGTCCCCCCAAAGGCTCATGTGTGGAAGGCTTGGTCCCCAGTTGGCAGACCTAAATAGGGAGGTGGTAGTGGAAATTGGAGGTAGTGGAAATTGAAGGAAGTAGGTCACTGGGGACATGACTTGGAAGGGGATCTCTCTCTCTCTCTCTCTCTCTCTCTCTCTCTCTCTCTCTCTCTCTCTCTCTCTCTCTCTCTCATTGCTTCTAGGCTGCTATGCAGTGCCTCAGAACCAAAGCCATGCAACCAGCTGACCTTGGACTGACACTTCTGGGACTATGAATTGAAATAACTCTTTCCTCCTCTATGTTGTTTTTCTCTGGCATTTTGTCACAGCCACATCGAGCTGACTAGCATAAATTATAAACATTTCTATAAAGTATAAAATACATTATACGCAGAAAATTTATAAAAGTATGTAAATAATATAGGAGACTTCTCAGGCAGAATGAGTGGCTCCAACAACAGAAGTTTATTTCTCATAATTCTGGACATGGACAAGTCCAAGATGAATGTGCCAGGTGATTTGGTTCCTGGCCAGAGCTTTCTTCCTTGCTTATAGTCACCCATCTTCTTGCTATGTTCTCACATGATTATGAGAAAATGCCAGGGTCTCTTCCTCTTCTGAGGTCACCAGCTCTCTTGGATTACATTCCAACCCTACTGACCTCATTTAACCTTTATCACGTCATTTAAGGTTCTACCTCCGAATACATTGCAGATTCAAGTTCAACATATGGATTTGGGGGAGGAGGTACACATGAACTTTCAGTTAATAACAAAAGGTTTATAGATTATAAGAGTATCTTAAGAGATTTACTTAAAAGGCAATTGTATATTGGAATTAATTATACTCACCACACTGTACATCGGGTTCCCAGAACTCATTCATTTTAAATTGAGTCTCTATTTTGGGACCAACATCTGCCCATTTCTCCTACCCGCTAGGCCCTGGTAACCCCCTCCTACTCCACACTTCTACAGATTCAACCCATTTAGATTCCACACACAAATAATATTGTGCGGAATTTGTCTTTCTAGCAAAATGTCCTCCAGAAATTTTCTAGGAGAGGCAATCTCCATTATTTTCATTATTTCATCTCCATTATTTTATATTGCACACACAAAGTAAAAGGTGATTTTATGAGATGAAGGGTGTTACCTACCTGTTTTGGATTCAAGAAGGCAATCATTTTACAATGAGCACATCAAAACATATTAAACATATACAATTTTATTTGTCGATTATAGTCAATAAAGCTGAAAAATGATTATTATGAATGTGTGATGACAATGGGTACACTGCATGTAAAATCTGTGATAACAAGAGCATGAAGAAGGAAGAACAGAGATCTTGCATAACAAAATTTTTATATACTGTTGAGATTAAATTGATACTAATCAGGACTAGATTTTTATAAATTAAGGTGTTAATGGCAGCTGGGCATATTGGCACACACTTGTAATTCCAGCTACATAGGAGGCTAAAGTAGGAGAATTGCAAGTTCAAGGCCAGCTTCAGCAACTTAGTGAGATCTTGTCTCAAAATTTTAAAAAATAAAAAGGGCTAGGGATATAGCTCAGTGGTAGAACACCCTGGGTTCAAACCCTAATACTGAAAAAAAAAAATGTTAATGGTAACCACTAAGAAAATAACTCAAAAATATGCAGTAAAAGAAGCAGCAAGGCAAACCGGGTGTTGTGGCTCACTTCTGTAACTCTAATACTTAGGAGACTCAGACAGAAGGATCTCAGGTTCAAGGACAACCTCAGCAATGTAGCATGGGTCTCAGCAACCAATAAGACTTTGTTTCAAAAGAAAACATAAAAAGTAGTGGAGGCGTAGCTCAGTGGTAGAATCTTCCTGGTTTCAACCCCCAGAAGGGTGTGGAGGGGGGAGAGAAAGAGAGAGAGAGAGAGAGAGAGAGAGAGAGAGAGAGAGAGAAGGGAAAGAAGGGAGGGAGGGAGGGAGGAAGGAAGGAAGGAAGGAAGGAAGGAAGGAAGGAAGGAAGGAAGGAAGGAAGGAAGGAAGGAAGGAAAGAGGTGGGGAGAGAGAGAAAAAAAAAGAAAGAAAGGGAGAGAAAGGAGGGAGGGAAGAATTAAAATGATACACCAGAATATATCAATTTAGCATCAATAGGAAAATAGCCACATATTATTGTTAGATTGCAGGTAGCTAGGCAAATATAAGCAAGAGGGGGGATAGGGCTCACTTCACTAGAAGTATCACCACAGTGACATGAAGCCCTGCCCATAAACCACCTCCTTTATGGTTAGATTCTACCTTATTAAATCTAAAAAGAACCCTGTGTAACAGGCCCAAGGGACATTCCAAATTTGGAGCATGCACAGAGCATTAAGCCTGTGGATTTCACTTAGGTACTGATGGGAAATGTCCCAACATGGGATAATTTGATAATCCATCAAATCAGCCAAAATTAAACACTATGGGTAAAGCATGAGAAAATGAGGACCGTCGTGGGACTGGAAATTGGTGCCACCTTAGAGGAAAGTGTTTTGGCCATGTCCATCAAAATTTAAAATACACATGCTCTTTGACCCAGCAAGCCCATTTCCAGAGAGTTATCCCAGGGACAAGTGTGAGAACGTGACCTTAAGCAGACACACAACTGAATATATGAATGTAGGGGGATTTGTACTTAAAAAAAAAATCAACAGTCGATTAAAATGATAAATGTAAAAATATGCCAGGCGTGTGGCACATGCTTGTAATCCCAGTACTTGGGAGGCTGAGACAGGAGGATCTCAGGTTTGCAGCCAGCCTCAGCTACTTAGTGAGGCCCTCTGCAACTTAGTGAGACCCTGTTTCAAAATAAATAGCTAAAAAATAATAATAATAATAATAGGGCTGGAGGTGTAGCTTGGAGGTAAAATGCCCCTGGGTTCAATTGCCAGTACCACAAAATAAATAAATAAATAAATAAATAAATAAATAAATAAATAAATAAATAAATAAATAAATAAACTTATATAGTCCTAAGCCTTATAAAAGTACACCAGTAGCAACATACATGCCTTCTTTTTGGGGGGGATGGGGGGATTCTTGACATATAACTGGTGAGATAATCCTTGAAAAAAAGAGACTGAGAAAATGTGAAATGATTTTTTGCTAAAACCTTGCAAGGGTAGGAACTGAGTTTCTGGGACTTGAATAAGGGTGGAAGGGAATGTTACTCCACCCGGAAGAGAAAGAAGAAAAGAAGGAGAGAAGAGGAGGCTGTAATGTGTGCCTTTTCCAAGTCTCCTCACCCCGCTCCCAAAAAGATGTTTAGCAGGAACATGACTAAACTCACCTGAAATTATGTCCACCACATTTAATCCCAGTGTCCCAAATTGGTCCTCAGGCAGCACTGGAAGAAGAAAAGAAGCCCAAGGAACAGCCATACGATTGCCATCTTGGTGGCACCTCTGAGCTCCTGGGATGGTTCCAAATACCACGTATATTGCCGCAATTAATTCTCACACTGATTCCCTGAGGCGGGGACTCTTGCTAAGTCCATTTCACAGATTGGCAAATGAAAGTACAGAGAAGTTAAGTAACCCAGCCAAGATGTACAGCGAGCCAGAGCCTAAACTTCTTTGCTCGAGCTCCAAGCTTAAGTTCTCTGCCAGTCTGGGATAACTTGTGGGTTCTTGGCCTCCGTGATAAAAAGAATTTTAACACGTGCCAGTCAGGAACAAAAGGCAGGTATTTATTCAGGAAAATAAGGGACTCGGGGAAAACAGGTAAGCGGAAATCTTCCGGGCTATGCAGGCAAAGAAACGGAAGAGAGGAAGGGGGCCTTTTTATAAACTTTTAAGAGGGGAGGGCACAGAAGCAGTCTGGACCTCCTCCTTTCTCAGGTATTGGCTTGATCCGTAGGCATTCCAAGTTGGAGCTTCCTCCTTTCTCAGGTTTTGAAGATGGGAGGTCGCTGAAGTCTGGCTTTTGTCCGAAAGGATTTCTGTTGGGGGCAGGGTCTATGAACTCTTCAGATTTTAAAGCTATATTTTTCCTTTCCTTCCCAATGTCTCCTTCCTGCCTAAATTTTTATTCCTTCTACTCTACCTCATCAAGTCCACCATCCTGCCTCCTACGAAGATGGAATATGGGAAAGATTTCCAACACTTCCTTAATTCCACTAGGAGACAGACTGAGCTGCCTGCTGAGATTCTCTCTCCTATGTCTACTCACTCACGCTCTGACCTGACCTCATTGGAAATCTCAGCTGACTCCCTCTATTTCCCTGAGAACAGGAAAGCATCTTTCTTTGGAGAATCGGGATTTGCTGGAGGAAACTCCTGCCTGAGTCCTAATATCTGCCATTCCCTAGACACTGAATGAGGCGAAGCTGCCCTGGAATCAGGTCTTTGGATCACCAGGGCCACATCTCTGGAAGGCTGGTGTGTCTGGAATTGTCTCATCATTCTGATGGAAACCTCGGCTTTACTGGCTGCTCTGCAGAGTCACCATTAAACAATGCAAAATACGCCTGCAATACCTGCAGGACTCCTTCATTCTGCAGGTGGCCCCAGGAGCTGAGCTGGCATGAGGCTTTTCAATCCAAGCAATTTGCAAAGTGTGCGGGCCTTGAGACTGTGATTTGTTACAATGATGTATGTTTGTTTTTTGTTTTTTTAAACTGGAGATTGAACCCAGGAGCATTCTACCTTTGAGCTACGTTATTAGTCCTTTTAAATTATTTATTTATTTACTTATTTGTTTACTTACTTACATATGTATGTGTGTGTGTTCGTTTGTTTGTTTAAAATGGGATTTTGAAGCCGGGTGTGGTGGCGCACGCTTGTAATCCCAGCATTCGGGAGGCTGAGACCAGAGGATCCGGGTTCGCGGCTAGCCTCAGCTACCTAGTGAGGCACTCTGCAACTTAGCAAGACCTGGTTTCAAAATAAAGAATAAAAAATAGGGCTGGGGGTGTAGCTCGGAGGTAGAATGCCTCTGAGTTCAATCCCTGGTACCGCAAAAAATAAAATAAAATAAAATAAAATGGGATTTTGATAAGTTACCATGTGCTGGCCTAGAACCTGTGAGAACTGTAATCCTCCTATCTCAACTTCCCAAATACTGGGATTACAGGTGTGCACCACCATGCCTGGCTGAGAACGGAAGACTTTTTGTATAGATAAATCTGCAAATAAAATCCTTTGCTGCCGGGCATGGTGGCACACGTTTGTAATCCCAGTACTTGGGAGGCTGAGACAGGAAGATTGCAGGTTCGCGGCCAGCCTCAGCTACTTAGTGAGGCCCTCTGCAACTTAGTGAGACCCTGTTTCAAAATAAAGAATTAAAAAAAAAAAAAGGAGGGACTGGAGGTGTAGCTCAGAGGTAGAATGCCCTTGGGTTCCATCCCCAGTACCAAAAAAAAAAACAAAACAAAAACAAACAAACAAAAAACATTGCTAGTTCACAGGTACAGGTCTTGTCATACATACTTTAAAAAAAAAAAAAAAAAAAACAGTGTGTGTGAATGGTACCGGGGATTGAACCCAGAGGCATTCTACTTCTGAGCTACACCCCCAGCCCTATTTTATTTTTCATTTAGAAACAGGGTCTTGCTAAGTTACTGCACCCAAGCCTTGATCCTTCTATCTAAGTCTCCCAACTAATAGGATTACAGAAATGCACCACAAAGCCTGGCTGTTAACAACCTTGAAGAAACCATGGCCCTAAAACCCATGCTATCTATGTTTGAGATAGCATATATATTACATATAAAATATATAACATAAATATATCACAGAGACATAAATATTAATGTGGAAAACATTTCAATTTTTTTAACTTTTTAATTAAAGAAGTATTTTTATAGAAAAAGATGGAGAATTCCCACAGGCAAAAGGGGAGAAAAAAAATCACCCTGTCCAGAAATAACTACCTTTGTTTTTCACTCCAGATATTTTTCTATGCATATATATTTATAACAAAGTTGCTTCTCACCTGCCTTTCCCCACTTCCCATTACTGTGAATAACAGTACTCCAGTTTTCCACACTGATCATTGCTCTAGCTGCTCTTTCTTGGAAATTTCCATTCTTCATGACCTAAAAATATTCTATAAAGTGGATGTAGCCTACTTATTTTACTCTTCTTGGGCATGATACTGATTCCAATTTTTTTCCACTTATAAAAATTTTTCAATTGTCTCAACATTTTGGAAAAAACAAACAAACAAACAAACAAAAAAAACCACATGCCACTCATCTAAAAGGATGGAACTCAAGAAATGCACTACCATCCGTGGTCAGAAATCCTTTCTTAGCCTGGATCTTGTTTTCTTTCTTTACTTTTTAAAACACTTAGCCACCAGAACAATCTCTCTCCTTGATCTTTCGCTCCCTCTCCAGCTACTTCTCTATCCGTTTTCCTGAAACAGCTTTTTCTTTCCCTTTTATTAGGTCCCGCTTCTGCTATCGCCTGTCTCTTGCTCTCCTCCTCTCCCACTGCGTCCTATTGACTCGTGCCATCCTTTGAAGCCTACTGTACAGAAGACACATGCGAGCCCCGCCCCGGGGGATCAGAGGCTGAAGAGGGCACATCCTGAGTCCTGCAGGAGCCCAGAGTCTAATTGGAAATGCGGTGTACGTATGCGCAGTGGTACGCCGCTAAATTGGCTCTCCAAGGAGGAAAAAAAAACATCCTTGATGTAGAGGTTTGCAAAGTCCCATACTATTAAATATGCCCACCATGGCCAAGCACCAATAAGATGTCACTAAGCCAAGAGTGGGGAAGAGATGCACACGAACTGACTCCAGGATACAAGTGCACGAACGTGGAAAGCTAAAATAGATATAAATGTATGTGTGTGCACACATATAAACACATATGTGTACATTGTATGTATTTGTATTTATATGTGTGCACACATATGTGTACATTATATGTATTTGTGTTTGTTTATATGCATGCAACATATAAACACATATGTGTACATTATATGTATTTGTGTTTATGTTTATATGCGTGCACACATATAAATGCATGTGTGTACATTATATGTATTTGCATATATATATACATATGTATGTATGTATTGCTTTAGCTTCTCATGTGTATTCAGTTGTGTGTATACATCACAGCCAGAAAAGACAACAGGAGCAAATATTTAGGAGTATGAAGTCATGGCGTCACATCATCATCATGGGCCATGGGCAATATTTACCATGTGTCCGGCGCTGTGTTGGGTGGTTCACACGCATTGCTTTACAATACACTCTGAGAGGCATCTTCAGTACCATCTCTTTTACAGTTTCACTTTTGCACAGAGTCTGGAAGAGAGAGGTAAGTTGCAGTAAGGGATGAAGTCAGCATTAAATCAAAGTCCATCTGATTCCTGAGTTGGCTCTGATGACCACCCTCTCCTGCTGCTTCCTGCCAGGGAGCCAGGCCAGGGCTTGGGCTATGGGCTCCAAGAGGAAGGC
This sequence comes from Graphiurus murinus, assembly GCA_004027655.1. Taxonomy (NCBI): domain Eukaryota; kingdom Metazoa; phylum Chordata; class Mammalia; order Rodentia; family Gliridae; genus Graphiurus; species Graphiurus murinus. The sequence goes on along the minus strand of PVLC010000958.1, from coordinate 139,527 downwards.
CAGCCATGAGTCCAAACAGGTGGCTAGCGTCCCCACGAGGCATGTGACAAGCTCCTTCCTGTCACATAGCTGGTCTTCTTCAGCGCATCCCGAAGGCTAGTTTGCAGCACCCAAAATTGCCCTGTGAGTTACTATGTAATTCTCTCTTCATTTTATTTTCTCCTCTTTCCTACCAAAAGTCTCCCCAGATCTCTAACTGAAGTTATCTAATTCTGCTTTGTTCACAATTTGTCTCCTGAACTCTTTCATAAAAAATGTGCATCTTATTAATTATAATTGGTGGTTCTTCATTGTGAAAACTGGGAGACAAGTTGTATAAGCTTCACACATTGGTGAAGAAGGCAGGTGAAAGACTACAGGGCTAGCCAGATTGCTCCGTGTCCTCAAAATACACTTGCCATTCCAAAGGCACACCTGCATGTGACAGAGGAATTCTGCAATCATTCTCCCATTCCTTGGCTCTGGCGAGTCTGAATCTAGTTCCACAACAGAAGGACTTGGGAAAAATTGAATGGAATTCAGCAGAACATCACAATGATGATTAAAGAGCTGAAAAACGAGGCTAACAATGGAAAGTTAAACACACCAAGAATCTTCCCACTGATGTAGAAAGCCAAAAGGGAGAGTAAATAGTTTTCCCTCCAAAGGAGGAATGAGCAATTAATATTTCTTGAGTAGGCACCATGTGCTGGGCACTGTATCTAGTATTTTATGTACATTATCTCAGTTAATTTATCGTCACCTTTTGACAGTGGCTTTATTCACTTCTGTGCTTTCAAACGGCAGCACCAGATTTACAAGAGTTGGGTAATGTGCTGCAGGCCACAAAGCTGACACGTGAAGGGGTCAGACAGCAAACCTCTGCTTCACAGAGCTCTAAGCCTGTGTCTTCGTCTATAAAAATCCCCTCCCATTGAGTAGCAGGGTTTTGCTACTGTGACACTGCTGGCATTTGGAGTCAGATAATTCTTCATTGTAGGGAACTGTTCTGCATGGTGTGGGATATTTAACAGCATCCTTGGCTTCTACCCTTTAGATGCCAGCAGCCCCAGCGCTCACCAGCTCTGACAACCTAGTGATTCTGAACATCTATGCCCAAAGAAAACGTTTGGTACGAGCAGCTGTCCCTAGGACAGTGGCTAGCAACATTTGTAGAAGAATCACCTGAGTAACTTCTTTGGAACGAAAGTTCCCCAAAGATGCTGATGCCACACCACTAGAGGCGGACTCCAGAGATCTCCATGGTAAACAAGGTGGAGTCCTGAGATCGCTACAGTAAACAAGTTGCTCAGATTCTAATGGTTCTGAGGAAGTCGGCAGGAAATAGAGTCCTGGGACCTGGGGCCCAGCCTCTCTCTCTCTCTCTCTCTCTCTCTCTCTCTCTCTCTCTCTCTCTCTCTCTCTCTCTCTCTCTCCTTCCCCCTGCCATAAGTTGAGCAGTTTTCCTCGGTCACAGCATACACCGTTCCACCATGATGCTCTGCCCTCACCTCAGGCCCAAAGAACTGGAGCCGGCCAACCATGGATTAAGCCTCTGAAAACATGAGCCAAAATAAGACTTTTCCTCCTCGAAGTTGTTTTTGTCAGGTGCTTTGTGCAGAAAAGCGAACACAGCTGTCTTCTCCCTGGAGCTTCATATGGTCTCCCTACTGCGTATGTCCCAACAATTTCTGATAGACACTAGCCATACTGGATTAGTGCTCACCCTAAGAACCCCAGTCGGACTCAGTCGGCTCCTTAAAGAACTTGTCTCCAATACAGTCACATTCTGAGGCACCTGGGGGCAGGATGTATTTTGGAGACACACAGTTCAGCCATGATGGCTCTGAATGGTGATCTGCATTCCACAGGAAGAGAGACAACATTGTTCCCTCCCCTGGCTGGACCGCAAATAAACCTGGGCAGGAAGAAGAGCGGGAATCATTATGATGATCATCTTCATCACCATCACCATCCCCGCCCAGACCTCGACGTCCTGACGCTCGGAGGTGGCCCATCTCAGAAGGGCCACTGCTTTGTCCTGGCAAGCTACGTGGCCAGGGCTGCGTCCCCCACCCTTCCAGCCTCAGTTTCTCTCTACTTTGTGAGGCACGGTGTGAGAGAGGCACCCCCAGGGCCTCACCCGGATCCCCCAGGTTAGTAAAGGCAGGCCGGGGAGCAGCCTCATCTCTGGACTGGGGCGTGAGTGGTGGGAGCCCTGCTGAGACTCCCAACAGCCGTTGCTGGCTCAGGGTGGTCTTGCATCAAGATCAGGTCTTTGTCTTTCTCATCTTACGGTGTAGATAACAGCCAAGGAGAGGGTTACTCGAGGGCTACATAAGCTGACACTACAGGGCCGGAGTCCCCACTTGTCCTAAGTAGGGATTCCCCTTTCCTCCTCCATGCGCCCAGCACCGCACTCAAACGCAGAAGCTTCCCACTGCCTGGGGACAGTTAGCCAGTCCCAGCCACGGGAAGCCTCCTCCACCCGACAAGGGGCTCAAGGCACCCCAGGTCTAGAAGATCATTTTGTGTGTGGTGGGTAGGGTGATACTGGGGACTGAACCCAAGGGTATTTTGTCTCCGAACTACACCCCCAGCCCTTTTCTTTTTTCTTTTTCTCTTTCTTTCTTTCTTTCTTTTTTTATTTTGAAACAGGATATTGCTAAGTTGCTGAGAGCCTAAGTTGCTGCGGCTGCCTTCAAATTTGTGATCCTCCTATCTCAACCTCCCAAGATCTGGGATTGGAGAACATCTTTTTAACTACAAAAGGCAGAGATGAGAAAAGTGGTCTGTCTGAGGCCCCCACCCCCCAGAATTTATAGGAACCTCTCCAATCTCCTTCTTGGATCACTCCTGGGCTGGGTGTTCTTCCCGTACACCCTTGCAGGTCACTGCTGCCCCCTGAGGCCTTTGCACTTTGCCCAGCAGGAGGCCCAAGCCATGTCTGGGCTGCAGAGCAGCTCTAAAGATGGGCCTTTGTTCAGTGGGCAAAGTGGCGCATGCTTGTAATCCTAGTGCTTGGGAGGCTGAGACAGGAGGATCCGAGTTCGCGGCCAGCCTCAGCTACTTAGTGAGGCCCTCTGCAACTTAGTGAGACCCTGTTTCAAAATAAAGAATAAAAAATAGGACTGGGGGTGTAGCTTGGAGGTAGAATGCCCCTTAGTTCAATCCCCAGTACCACAAAAAAAAAAAAAAAAAGATGGGCCCTTATTCTTTTTCCACAGATGTGCACCTGGCAAAGCTCTTTTCTTCAACCCCAGCCCCTCATGGCCCCTTCCAGAAAATCGGGGCTCTGTGAGTCTGTGTTTATGCCCTGACCCACAGCTCGGCAGTTTTCTCTGCCCCCGGCCGTGACCCTACCTCCCAGGCCACCACCGCATGTCTGTTGATTTTTCTCCTTCCTGTCTTCTCATATTTTTCTCCCTCTTCCCCATCTGTAAATGGCATCTCTCAGGGTCGTGCTGGACCACAGGCATGCTTCCCGTCTCTGCCCAGCTGCAGCTGGTTCTGCTCAGCCAGGTCTGCGTGCGCCTGTCTCAGCGGGGAGAGGGGAGAGGATGCAGACTCGGGGTGAGGTCGGAGGGCAACTGCGGGCCCCTTCATGGCTGTGCCCTGCAGGGGAGAGCCCTCGCCATCTCTCCACCCTGCCCTGCTTTCTCTTAGGAAAGACCGCCTCTGTTCTGCGGGGGCTCCGGGCCTGCAGGGACAACGACCGGGGCCTGAGTTCAGCCATCCCCCTGCACCTCCATCTCTTAGTTGCCCCCCACATTTCTCTTCTGGCAAAGGGCACTGAACAGGAGGGAGGAGGTGGAACAGCGACCCCTCTGGCCTGACCGTTGTAGGGACAAGACAACGAAGCCCCATGGAAAGGTCTGGCACCGGCAGCCACTCCTTCTGGTTCACCCACCGCCCTCCGGTTCTGCCCCACAGGTGACACCCTGCAAGTCAAGCTGGAACCAGGAGGAAGAGCACCAGGGACACCTGTCACTGTCCTCACGGGCCACCTGCTGCTTCCAGAACTGAGCTGCATCCTAGGGATGCTTTGGGGGCCAGGAGGGAAGCCCGTGTAGGTCCACATCAATCTTTTACACTCTAAATTTCTGTTTTCTAGCAAAATTATAGTATCGTAATTCGTGATGAAAAATAATATCTTTGTGTGTGTGTGTGTGTGTGTGTGTGTGTGTGTGTGTGTAACTAGCGATTGAATCCAGGGGCATTCTACCTCCAAGCTACACCGCCCCAAGCCCTATTTTTTAAATTTTTTATTTTGAAACAGGGTCTCACTAGGTTGATGAAAATCTCATTATTTTCTCAGGCTGTCTTTGAACCTACAATTCTCCCACCCTCAGCCTCCCAAATACTGGGATTACAAGTGTGAGCCACCATGCCTAGCGAATATCTTCTTTTTAACAAGAAACATAGACGTATTGATTCTTAAATGAAAGTGAGATTTGTATCCAGATTGTAAGAAATCTCTACGGCAGAAATCTGAAACATTTAGAGTCAGCCGGATCCACAAAGCGGCCATCTGCTTCTGCTTCTGCGGACTCCCTCCTTACCTCACCAGAGGAGGACACATTTGGCATTGACATATGACTAAGACGGGAGTTGTCTAAACATTCCCCACCTCAAACTCTTCCTGCCTTCCTTCTTCCCAACACCTCCCCACCTACCCAGTGCAATCCCCTGTACTCCCTGACCGGCTCCCACTAGTGGAAAGAGTCCCACCTTTGGAGTTCAAGACCTTAGAGTTCGAATCCCAGCTCAGTTTCTAACTCTCTGTGTGACTTAGGGAAATCGTTTGACCTTTCTGAGCCTCAGACCTTCATCTCCAACATCAGTAGAACTGGTGGCAACATCCTCCTCTCAGAGCTGGTAGAAAATAAACAGGATCCTGTTCCCAAAGATACAGGCACACGGGTAGGGGGAGGGGGGGACTCAGCAGAGGATGGCATCCATGCTCACAGCCTGCAAAGGGCTTCAGCCTACCGTGGCCTTGGACCATGGAGAAAATAAAAGCTGTTGTTCAGGTCAGGCCTTGGAGTAAAAACTCCCAAAGCATTCCCAATTGACAGAGGTGACCAGGCCCAGTCCAGAGCCCTGGACAAAGGGTAGCAGGGTCCTCTGTGTTCTCCCCAGAGAATGTCCCCGCCTGGGGATGACTGCCCCAGGAGGAGGCAGGTAGCAATAGCAGGAGACTAGGAGATAAGCTAGAGACACAACTCTGATGTTCATGAAATCTTCCAACTTTTAAAGGTAATGCTTTCTAGAAAATTTAGGTGGCCATTCTGGAAAATCTAGAAAAGTACAAAGTCAAACACATTTTTAAAAGCTGATGGTCACTGGCACACTGAGAGCAACCACTGTGAATGCTTCATCCTGGCCTCCTTCTCCCAACTATGGCTTTGATTCACTAGTTGGTGATACTCTGTTCTATACCCTGCAAGCCTCATAAAACAATACTAATACTTCACAGTTTTATTAATGAAGATATTCAGACTCTAAATATAAACTTTTCCAAGGTCATACAAATCAATATCATCCAAAATAGCCACTTGCATTATATCCATCAGCTGCTGATGGTCAACTCTGAAAGTCAACTATAAATAATAGGGAAAATATTCATTCTTCACCATCAAGAAGTGCTTGATTTATTGAAAAGTGTTTAATGATTGTTATTTCTTCTTGCCCTTCAAACCCCTGCAAGATAAACCAGAAAGCTACCGGTACTCTCATTTTACAAAAGAGGCTACAAGAAATTAATGACCCAACTAACATCATGTAAACGCAGGCAGCTCCCCCTCTGAGCCCCTCCACCACCTTCTCTGATGGCCAAAGAGTTTAGGCAGGACAGAGAAAGAGAGACACAAGTAAGGTGGACCAAGCAGGAGGGGAGAGAACAGTTCTCAGAGCCAGAGATGCAGAAAGCTCATCTTTTCCCCAATTTCTCCTTCATTTGAATGTCAACGTCAAGGTCTCCATGCCAGCATACTCCAAGACTCTGAGCTACATACATCCTTGATAGAAGGCAGCTAAGTCCCTCGATCCCCCTCCGGTCAAACATGCCACCAGGAAGCTTTTCCCAGGTGATTTATTATGGGTCAGGACCCTCATTAAGCTCCAATTCAATTGAACTGTTGGTGATTTCAGCACAGCGCTCTGGGCTCCCTTTAAATGCAGGGGAAATTAACTTTTGCATTAACAGTTTTGGCGTATGCTCTCTACCTATGCTCAAATGTAGCCAAAGTTCACACTGTGCGCCTGCTAGGTGAATTGTGGCTCCTTGTGGACACACCTGACTCTGGTATCAAGCTGAGGACCCTGCGAGGAGAGAGACATGGCCTGTTGACCCCGAGAAAAGGCCAGGCACTTGGAAGGTGCGGAGCAAGTGTTTGCAGTACTACCAAGGGAAAGGCAGCATCCTTCCTTCTCGGTTCATTCATGAATTAGTAAACATGAAGGTACCAGAAGGCCCAGGGATGTCCTGCCACAACTAGACCCAAAAATGCAATACTCAGTGAGTAGTATCACCAGCTTCTCTCATATTCTCCCCCCCCCTCTCTCTCTCCTCTCCTCTCCTTTCTCCTCTCCTTTCCTCTCTCTCCTTCCTCCTCCCTGTCTCTCTCTCTCCTTCCCCCTGCCTCTTTCTCTCCCCTCTCTTTCTTCTCTCTCTCTCTCTCTCTCTCTCTCTCTCTCTCTCTCTCTCTCTCTCTCTCTCTCTCTTCTCCTCTCCTCTCTCTCCTTCCTCCTCCCTCTGTCTCTCTCTCTCTCCTCTCCTTCTTTCTCTCTCCCTCTCTCTCCTTCTCCCCCCTGTCTGTCTCTCTTTGTCTCCATCTGTCTCTCTCACATGCCCAGAGATATTTATGCACTGTGAGTGATTGCACAGAAGTTTCAAGTCTGAACTATCATCTGGGATTTCTATCGGGCTCCATCTGCTTCCAGAACTGTGTGCAAACAGTAACACCCAAAGCCCAGGGAAGAGGGGACATAAAGCATTTTGATTTGTTCTGACCAGAAAAGCCAGACAATCCAGAATGTGTGAAAGAAAGGCAGAAAAAAGAAAGGGAAGACAGATGGCCACTCCTGGTCTGAGTCCACAAAGAGCCTCCCAGACCCAAACAGTGTGGCCCAGTTGTACATAAAACAAGCCCTTGGGCATATGCCTCGCACCCAAACCACCTCGCCTTCCACAGACCAGGGGGGAAATCCTGGCTCTCTAGGACTCAGCAACTTGCTTAGCTTCTCGGAACCTCAGCTCCCTTCACTGTAAAACAGGACAAATAATTTCTACTGTGTAAGCATGCCATGAGGATTAAATCCATTTTAAGCCTTTAGCCTGGTATCTGCCATACAAGTGTCCAATGAATGGTAATGGTGGAGACGGTGGTAGTGCTGGTGTGGATAAAGGTACCAATGGTGGTGGTGGTAAAGATGAGGGTGCTGGAGGGGGTGATTGATGGTAGTGATGGTGGAGCTGGTGGTGGCAACAGTTGGATGTGGTGGTCATGATGGTGGTGGAGTAGCGGGAATTGGTATTGGAGGTGTTGGCGGTGTAGTGGAATCAGCCTGTTCATTCTTCTACTTTCTACAATCAACTTGCACTTACTGGGCATATTAACGGCAGCGCTTCTGCATTTCAGATTCGTTCCTCCCTGGGGGGACTTCCAGAGTCATCGTCATGCATTCTAATCCCTCCAGCCTTGCTCCCATGGCCGCTGTGTGCGTATGAGTTAGAGCAGTTGTTTTACATCAGCAGACATGGATCCAGGCTCCAGTACCGGGAGTGCTGTAGTGAATAAAGGCACATGTGTCTTCTAACTTTTCCCTGTCTGTTTCCTGCCTCCTAGGTACAGCCAGCTTCCCCTCCTGCCCTCCTCTCTTTCTCTCCTTCTCCCTTTCTGCTCTGAACACCTGATTTCATGGTTGAGAGCTCACAGTAGGGACACAAAAACTGGACAACAAAAGTAGAGGTGTTCTTCTCGGTACGAATGAAGACCTTCCTCCTGCCTTGCCCCAAACATGATGACACAGGACCTCAACATTCAGAGAACAAACTCTAAGAACCAAGGTGAACTTCATAATTGTGAAATTAAATTGGATTTAGAACAGAAGAAGGAAGAACTGAGTGTCAGAATTTAAAACAATATTGACTCAGAGCTTATTTCACCCTGAAGCAGCAGAAAGGTTTTGGAGAAATAGAGACGAGTCCCATTGAGTGTTATAGAAAACGCGTTGTCTGTGAGGTTCCAGTAAGTATGAAGTGAGAGGAAAAGACCTCGGAGCTGCAGCCAGAACCCTGTGTTCTGGTCCAGACCCTTCAGCAGCCACTCACTCCATCACCTCCTGTCTTGATTTTCACACCTGCAAATTGGGACCATTCCCCATGAGGGTAAAGGGATTGACTTTTAAATGGCAATGAGCTCTGGAAATACAAACTTCTTCTGTTCCTGTGGCTTATTTGAACATTTTTCTGAACAACCAAACCCATTCTTTGAGCAACGTCATGGCTCTCACTGTCCCTGTGTGATGTCCACAAGCCCGTCTCAATCTCTTTCGAAGCCTCTTCCTAAACACATAAGTTGTAATGAGGTCTGAGGTAAGCTCTCTTGAAAGAGGGTCTGGGTGGGTTGTACATTGCATTCTGGTCATTGATTCATGCCATTAACTGGAGCCTCTGGTGCATCGAGAGTAGGGCACAGGTAACCTTTGTTGGGCTCATTTGTGTGTATGTGCATCTTGCTGGGATTGGCAGAGTCTTCTTGGGGAACTACCCAACACATAGGGAATGGAGTGTTTTGTTTTTTGTTTTTTTTTTTTAAATCTATTCTGCCATTTTCTATTAATTCAATTCCCATCAGCCCAGATGTTTCTATAGGGTCAGGAGAAGAAAATAAACTTCTGAAACACACCAGAAATTTCAGCTCAGACTCATAGAGAAAAGAGTTAAAGAATAGCATGAAGGGAGATGTCTGGTGTGTTGTAGCAATTTGAGAAATATTTGGGCTCGCTGATTGCTGGGGGCTAGGACCGCACCTGCCCTTCCCTCCACCTGCAGTGATTTTTACCTGCTCCCTGCCCACATCTTGAGGCTGGTTACTTTCCCCCACCTCGAAATTCAGCTCAATTCCCCTTTTCTTTGAAGCCTTCATCTATCACCACCTTCTGCTCTTGTCCCTCTGAATGGTCCAGAACAGCTTGGACCTAAGTCCCTAGATTCCTTTAGCCTGTGCTGAAATTGTCCATTGAGTATTGTCTGCCACTCGGAAGAAAGACTTTCTCTCCTTATATTTCCTCAACTTCCAGCCCACGGACGTTGGGATGAGCCTATTCACTGATGTCAAGAGCTCATTTAGCATTTATTTATTCTCTTGGAGTTATAGCATTGTGGATGATCATTTTATCGATGTAGAAATAACCCAAAATAAAGGTGGGTATTTTATCTGGGAAAAAAATTTAATGTAATTCCAGAAATCAGTGGTGACCAGGATTGGGGTCAGAAAAGGTCTTTTCCATTCACCTATGACCTTAAAGCAATGAGCATCGAAAAGATACTCCTCTGGCTACGGGATTGCCTAAGGATTGGAACTTGTGTAGAAGCCTCTTCATCAGGAGCAGAGCGGACCAGCTGCTATTGAGCTGACCTGACTCAGCGATACTTGCCTCTTTCCTTGACTCACTAATAGTTCCTGATGTGTGAGAGTGCCTCGGAGCCCTCAAGAATGTGATGGGGACACTGATTCCCCCACTCCCATCTGCACCTCACCACTTCTGAAAACATTGAGTTGATTCCATTGGGAAGATAGTCAGAGCTTCTCATACCCAGCTGGTGCCCCCCAGACTCTACCCACTTTCCAACACCTGTCTGTCATTGTCTGGTCAGGAGCCAAGAAAAACTTGTGAATCCCAAACCAGAAGTCTTGTTTCCAACCCTCCTTCAGTACTCTAAGTGTCGTGTTTTCAAATCCCAGGGCAGGGCTGCTTAAGGAAATGGAGCTGTGTCTTCTTGCAATGCAGCAATGTATCTGCCGACTGAAAGGGGAAGGCTTTAAAAGTCACCGCACATCAGAATCCATCACAGCAAAGTGGCTAGATTTGCCTTCAGAGCTGGCAGGTGATGGCTTCCCTGACAACGCCAGGGGCTGGGTTTAATTCAGCCTTGCAAATAACTTATCAGTCACCTGTCAGGACGCTCCTGAGTACCAAATAAAGAAAAAAAAAGTTATCCCGACTGAAAACCAGAGAGAAGACTTGAAGAAGCCAGTTGCAACGACAGAGATGCCAATGGCTTGTGGGTGTCAGTAAGATTGTGTATAGTTTCACCCATAATTTGTAAAAGGCAAGTTAAAATAACAATAGGAGGATATTTTTATCCCCAATCAAATCACTATTGATATTGTAGAAATACAGCCACCCATTAGGGAAAATGTACAAGGATTGTTTAAGCACTTTCACCTGTTGCAGGTAGGAATGTACACCAGCACCTTTCTGACAAAGTACTAGAAAGACTGAGCCAAAACCTGAAAAATGTACCTGCCCTTCGATTCAGCAGTTTCACTTCTAGGAATCAATTCTAAGGGGAAGAAAAATCAACAATTCTCTCCGTGGTATGTATGCCAGGGTCCATAACTCTGCATTGGTTAAATAGGAAAAATCAAAAAATGAAATAGTTGAACAACATGAGCATAAGAATGCCACAATGCATACAGAGGACTGAAAATTATGGAATATAATGCAGCTCAGAAAATATTCTATGCAGTGGGCTTTGGCAAATGATTCTTTTTTTTTTTTTTTTTTTTTTTTTTGCAGCACTGGGGATTGAACTCAGGGGCATTCTACCTTCGAATAGGGCCCCAGCCCTATTTTTTATTCTTTATTTTGAAACCGAGTCTCACTAAATTGAGGAGTGCCTCACTAGGTAGCTGAGGCTGGCCTCAAACCCGGATCCTCCGGTCTCAGCCTCCCGAATGCTGGGATTACAAGCGTGCACCACCACGCTCGGCTCAGCAAACGTTTTCTATCAAGTGCCACAGGACAAAAGTTTTAAGCTGTGTGGGCCGAGAGACCAAATCAATGAAGAATACCAAGGCAAAATCAAGTGTTATATAACACAATTAAAAAAAAAAACTTCACAAATTCTTTGAACAGATTCAAACTGCAAGAATGATTGAATACATTTTTTTTTCAATACTGGTCTACTAGGGGAAAGAACTGAATTCTTTTTGGTCTAATAAAACTTTGATTAACTGAGGTTTGACATCAATTTTTCTTATCATCAAATTGACTTCAAATGTTCATCTGTAAAAAAGAAAGAAAAGGAAAAAAAAAACTAGCATGCAGGGCCAAATAAAAGCAGACAACAGACTACCCTGCCCTATAGTTTGCTGATCTCTGCTATAAAGAATTGCTTTTGTTGGGTGGTACACGCCTGTATTCTCAGTACTTGTGAAGATGAGGCTTAAGGATTACAGGTTCAAAGCCAGCCTCGGCGACTTAGGAAGACCCTTGGCAAATTTCAAAAAAAATTTTAAAGGCTGGGCATGGAACATGCACCTCTAATGCCAACACTTGGGAAGCTGAGACAGGAGGATTGCAGATTCAAGGCCAGCCTCAGCAACTTAGCAAGGCCCTTGGCAACTTAGTGAGACCCTGTTTCAAAATAAAAAATAAAATAGAGCATGGAGTGTAGCTCAGAGGTAGAATGTCTCTGGGTTCAATCCCCAATACCAAGAAGAAGAGGAAAGGGAAGAAGAAAATAAAGAAAGAGAAACATTTGCTGACATGGAAGGACATTCATAAAATATTGTTATGCAGATTCTGAAACAAGATGAGGAAGGAGAAGAAGGGGAGGGAGAAAGGGAGGAAGGGAGAAAAGGAGAGAGGGAGGGAAGGGAGGGTGGAAATAGATGAGCTAATGCATGGCCACAGTGGGGCAGCTCAGCCCTGTCAGTGCAGAGCCAGCTGACTTCTGCCCCTCTTGGGGTCAGGCACAGGCGTGCTCAGAGGCAGAGGCCGAAGTGGGGATGCTGGTAGAGAATCATCGCCTGCTCAGGCCAGTGGGCAGAGAAGCCTGGTGTCACAGAGCCATCCACGAGCACCTTCAGGGCAAACATCTCTTCTAGCACCCAACTCCACGCTTTGCCCTTGATGAAGCAGTTCCCTGTGGGTGTGTAGACAGAGGTCCTGCCGCATGGCCCTGTGCTTTCCCGTTCAAGTCTTTCAGACCTCAGTCCTCTGGACAGATGCAAACGGAAGCCAGGAGAAGAAGTCAATGCCCATGGCCGACTCAGCAGCCTGCGCTGAGGGCCTCACTGAGCCCAGGCGGTGTACAGAGGTAACAACAGGTGATCCCACCAGCCCTGCCCTTTCACCCAGCCATCTTCCTCCTGAGCCACACATGCAAAGCTACATCTGTGTCCTTCTACACATCAAAGGAGATGAAGCATGGTGCCTGACACGAAGCAGCCCCCCTGAGCGGCTGCTGGCCGGCATGGGGCTCTTGTTCTGCCCTTCACCCTAAGTCTGTGTCCTGGCCTGGGAGCCCCAGCTGAAGGTAAAGCAATGTAGATGTTCCCTGAAGCCACTGTGGGGCCAAACATCCTGCCCTTTCCAGTGAGGTGCATGCAGGCACTCTTCTGTCCAGCCCATCACAGACACCACGGAGTCCCAGGCCCCATGCTTCCCAGAACCAGCCGCCAGTGGAAGCTGGATTCTGCACAGAGCCAGACCCTCATCTGCCTGGGAAGGGTGTGGTCCTACTCACCTGGGTTCCCATGAACTTGGCAGCAAGCACAGGTGTGGGCCACATCTGATGAAGGATGGATGGATGGATGGATGGATGGATGGATGGATGGATGGATGGATGGATGGTGGATGGATGGATGGATGGATGGATGGATGGATGGATGCATAGGTGGATGGATGGATGGATCTGGTGTACTTCACCTGCATCTGTTTAAACGCATAGTAAATGATCAAAAGCATTACATCTGTGGATAACACCTAGAGCTCAGGTAGGCATTAGTGAGGGCTTCCCAGGCCAGCCTGGGGCCACAAGATGAGATCAAATCCTGTTCTGCAGCTCACCAGCCAAGTGATGGACAAACGATTCCATCTCTGGGCACTCAGTCTCTTCACTACTACTACAGGAGAGTTCATAAAATCTCCCTCCCAGGGTAGCTGTGGGGATTAAATGAAGTAATTCATGTAAACGCTTAGGATGATGCCACAAACAAAGCAAGTGTCCGCAAGTGGCAGCCATCATATCTGTCATAACTCAGCTGTATCAAAAGAATGGAGCAGTAAAGTGGACACTGTTGCCCGGAGGCCCCCACTCTACCGAAAGACTCTATGAGAAGGATCAAATAGACAGGTTCCCTGATAGTGTCTCCAACCCTGGATAATGAGAAAGTGCTGCAGATTGCCTACTGGCACAGTCTTTTTTTTTTCCTTCCTCCCATGCTTCCCAGAATGGAAGACAGTAACAATATCAAATGGCCCATAACCACCGTGCCGTGCATATTGTCCCTGGCATCCATTGCTATTTGTGCTCTGTTGCTTATTTCTCCATCACTCTCCTGGGCAAAATTGATCCCTTCATCAGCAGCTGGGAGACAACTGGCTGTGACCTCAAGCCTTTGGAAGGTCAGCTCAAGAGGCAGCATCTTCCTAGCAACAGTTGCCAGGGAAGATTATGAGGGTGGACTCAGCTCCCAGGGGAGAGGAGGACCTGGAGGGCTAAATAATTGACATTTGCTTGAATGGGGCGGGAGAGGGGGGCTTGCTACTAGGAAAGGCATATGCAATCTCTTCGGTTAATGTGTTATTCATTTCCTTTGTTAAAAGTTCTAGCCGGCCTTGGCGTTTTATTTGATGTCATTTTATTTTCCTAAAATAGAGGAGCTAAAAATTATTCAGTGGAAAGTTTCTCTATCCTAACAGACCCAAGATCCCACCTTCATAGGAAATATTTTATGCCATCCCCTTTGCTATTTTTTAAGGGAAACTATAGATGTGTAACCTAAATACATAATTGTTGGGGACCAGCCCTGGAGGTAGTGGGGTCGGGGATCTCTCGATAGGTGTGGATTGAGACAAAGTCGAAAGAATATGTTCACACCGCACGCAGTGTTGAGGTGTATCTGTTTATTCCTTGTTAGTAGCTGTTTTTTATAGTATCTTTTTTGCAGTGAGGTATATAGAACAGGAATTTTTACAGTCTTTTTTTTTTTTTTTTGGTACTGGGGATTGAATTCAGGGGCATTCTACGTCCAAGATATACCCCCAGCCCTAATTTTTATTCTTTATTTTGAAACAGGGTCTCACTAAGTTGCGGAGTGCCTCACTAGGTAGCTGAGGCTGGCTGCGAACCCGGATCCTCCGGTCTCAGCCTCCCAAATGCTGGTATTACAAGCATGTGCCACCACACCCAGCTATAGTCTTATTTTTCTAAAGGTTGAGTAAGTACATCTTTAACTAGAAAAGCCATTTCCCGTGGTATTTGATGGGATTAAGAAAACAGTAAAGGTTACAAAGTACAATACATATATAAAGATTCTTTTAGTACAAAGCAGTGTTAAAAGTTAACAACGAATAGTCTCTATTTATTAGTTTAAATCTTTACTATTTGTTTAGCTCCTTTAAGCAGTGTTCTTATCTTTTTCTCAAGCAGCTAGAGAGTTAATGTGTCTGGTGAAATTTTAGGAAGTCAAGGAGGAAGTGGACAAACTATCTGTCTTAAAGCTTTCTTTACTCATATTTAAAATAGTAGACCTAAGTCTCTTTGGCTTATTTATTTTGTTTCTATACCTGTGTGCTGAGAGGGAGCATAAGGCTGTTTAGTAACTAAGCTTGCAAAGCCCATTTCCTGATTAAGGTTTGTATGTGATTAATGAATTTCTTTCTTTTATTTTTATTTTTATTCATACATTGTAAGCATACATCTTTGTTAGGTACAAATTGATAACGATATATGTGCTCACAATTCTCATTTGACCCCTTCCCCAAATTCCCACCCCGCTCCCTCACCCTCCCTCCCTCTCAAGTTCAGTTTAGTGAGTGACCTTGATATACATTAGTGTCCCCCCCACAACCCCTTTGGTTAAATCAACTTCTTTGCTTTCAAGGGTCTCTCCTTTTTCATCTGGAGACCCTCTTATGCCCCATCTTCTCCCTAGCATCCACATATTAGGGAGAACATATGTTTCTTTACTCTTTGTGACTGGCTAATCTCACTTAACATAATGTTTTCCAGTTGCCTCCATTTCCCTGCAAATAACATGATTTTGTTCTTCTTTATGGATGAGTAAAATTCCATTGTGTACATATCCCATAGTTTTGTAATCTATTCATCTGTCGATGGACATCTTGACTGTTTCCATAGTTTGGCTATGGGTTGTCTTGAGGTATTGTTTTTTCAGCTAAGAGATCACTTCCGTCAGGCCACATGTTTCTAAGAAATTTTCTTTTTTAATTAATGTGAAAGCAAAACCCAAAGCACCCCAAATTTCTAGAACATAACATAATGCAAAGTGGGAAATGCCACGCATTCCTTCTTTTGGAATCATCTGCCTTACAGGACTCCAGGAGACCGAGCCTTGCTCAAGATCCAGCTATTAAGGAGCTGTGGCACATAATTCTGAAAGAAACATAATGTCCTATAATATAAATAGGAAATAAAGTAATTATAATAAAATAAGGTGAATTTCCGATATGCAAATGCTTATGAACAAATATACCTAGAAAACATGATGAATAAATCAGATCCTTGTACCTGTTTATGACACAGTGTCCGCATTTCTCCTCTCTAGCAGACATTTGGAAATAGGGCTGAATGCGAACATGAGTGATAAATGGAGAATCACCAAGAGTCCCATGCCTGCGAGCTCAGAATGAGAGAACATCACATGGACACCGCAACCCCAGGAAGGTCCTCATGATGGCAATCGCAATGTCAGACAGGGGAATGACTGACTCCAGGCAAAGCTAAGAACAAAACAGTATTCACCTACTCCATTGACATAGCACTTACCTTCATAGAAAATCCAGCGCGTACTAAACCCATGAAAGGGTGGTCTGAGTTTATATATAAAACAGAGTTGCTTTGCGACCCAAATCGTTCTAAACAAATGTTTTACCCACTTGAATGGCCAGGAGAGAAAAGTGAACTCAGGTTGCCTTTTGAACTACAAGATGTCATGACCCTCTGGTCCCCACCCACTAAATGCCGGTAGCACTCTGCTCCCATCCCCGTAATAAGCAAAACTGCCCCCACAGATTTAAAAATGGCCCCTAGAAGTATCAGTTTATCAGAGGGTAAACTGAGGTTCAGAGAGAAAGAGTGACTTGTTTAAGATGGAAACCAGTCTTTTAACCCCGAGGTCAGGGATTAGAACATTTCACTGAGGTTTCGTGAATTTTGCTCCTTCCCTGGATATGTGAACCACAGTCTGGGGTGATGTGCTGACATGAATCATTGCTACTTTATTATCTCTTCTCTTGTCTATTTTCAGGATCAACCTAGCTTGCTTGCTTGCTTTTTCTTTTCTTTTCTTTTTTTTTTTTTTTTTTTTTTTTTTTTG
>PVLC010000958.1:99709-122868 GCA_004027655.1 Graphiurus murinus | reverse complement strand
CAGGCTCCCAAGTACTAGGATTACAAGCATGTGCCACACAGCTATCTGACTAACTTTTTAAAAGAAGCATTAAATATCACATATTGGCATCATTAAGAGAAATATTAACCAGGCCTGGTGGCCCACACCTGTCATTCCAGTTCTTAGGAGGCTAAGGTAGGAAGATTATAGGCTTGAGGCTAGCCTCAGCAATTTAGTGAGACCTTATTTCAATATAAAATAGGGCTGTAGGTGTAGCTTGGAGAAAGAATACCCCTGAATTCAATCTCCAGCATCACAGAAGAGAGAGAGAGAGAGAGAGAGAGAGAGAGAGAGAGAGAGAGAGAGAGAGAGAGAGAGAGAATTGACTGACACATATTCAGAGGCAACATCCAAGATGTAAAGAAATTACACACTAGACACCCGAGATAGACGAGAGGCAGGGGAGTCTTTGCAGTTGGGGAGAGAGGGCTGTGATCAAAAGATAAGCTCAGATATGGAGGGGCCTGTGTGAGATTCACATGGAAATCACAAAGCCCCGCAAGCCTTCAGCCACATGGTCTGAACTCAGCTTATGGACCAGCTCAGATTTGGAGGGTCAGGAGAAGAGAGTAGATACCATAGGATTAAGCCACCCCCCCCCAAAAAAAGTGTGACATGTCAGAAGCAGAAAGTTCAAAACAGAACTCTTGGGAAACCCCATGTTTGCACACCAGAGGCCCAAAGCTAGCAGAGGACCAGGAGAAGGAATAGGAGACAGGCAAAGAGAGTGTAAGCAAAAGAAGGCATTACTGCTGGCGCACACCTGTAAACTCAGTACTTGGGAGGCTAAGAAAGGAGGATCACAGGTTCAAGGCCAACCTTAGCCATTAGCGAGACTCTCAGCAACCTAGTTCTCTGTTTCAAAACCAAAAAAAAATGAAAAGGGCTGGGGTGTAACTCGGAGGTAGAGTGCCTCTGGGTTCAATCCCCAGTACCAAAACAAACAAAAAAAGTCACCACTAAGAACAAGGCCTTGTGCTGACTTTATAGCACTGTAAGGTCCTCATAGTCTCCGGCCCCAGTGGGGAGATTATATTATGACAAACTCCCAATTTACACTAGAGGAAACCACAGCAAAGAAAGGTTCCATAACTTGACCAAGAAAATACAACCAGGCAGCAGCATAAGTAGAATTTGCAACCAAATAGTCCCATCGCAAAGATTGCACTTTAACCTTCTGCAAAGTTAAAAATAAGGACTATAAAGTGTACCTTGGATCTAGTGTTTATAACAAAATGCCAGGGCAAACCTCAGATTTTGGCTCATACGGTTGGATTGGGGGCTGTGACTCCTGTCCCTGGCCTGTCCCTGGCTAGCCCTTCAGAGCGATGACAGCGGCTCTGGATCTCTATCCACTCTCTGTCTCCTCCCACAGCACAAGCGTGAAGATGGAAAATCTCTCATTATGATGACATTGTCTTCTCAATAAAGCAAAAAGCATGCCCCAAAATACAACATCCCGGACAAATAAGTCAACGGGTGAACAAAGAAAATGCGTGTCCAGCGATTATACAGAGCAGATGAATTTGATATTAAAACATAGACAACCAAAAATGGATTGTATCACTGATGCTGGTGATTTCTCACTCTTATCCTCAGCAATCTGGTTATCCACATGAAGCAGCAATTCCTACACTCTTTGGAAGAATTGTCTGGCAGGCAGCAAGAGATGAGCTCCAAGTCCACCCCACAAGAGAAAACCCAGCCGGGACTCCTGGGTCCAAGCCATCCCACAAGAGTGATTTCCTGTCATATTGGATGAAACTATCTTGATAGAAAAGATATGAAATCCATTGTTTATCCTGGACTTTGAGGGATCCTCATCTTGGCCAAACTCCTTCAGTGGAAGAAAAATCAGGTGGTGCTCAAAACCAAACTAACCATCACAGCTGTACTGAGGTCGTGCTGAGAGCCACTCGGAGAGTGGACAGATTTGGGAGAAATGAGAAGGCAGGATTGGAACCTTGTCCCTTAATCGCTGCGCTGGGCCCTGCAGCACTGCCTCTCTGTCGGCAGCTGTGGAAAGCTGGCAGGGAGCCACCCAGGGCTGGCCCCTGGGGACTCTGGTTCTGAAGGACACCACTATCCAAGCAGAGTCAACCCTGCTTGAAGGTTCCAGGAGTATCTATGGGCGTGAACACAGGAGGGAAGAGACAGGACCAAGAAAGCCAACAGTTCTGCTAGGGGCGGGGTTGGGGATTGCCAGGAAGAGCCATCAAGGTTGGGACACAGTTGAGCGTTGACAGATGAGAGTCTCCATCTAGATCCAGAGGACTGAGGGCACATGCACGCAGAGGGAACATTCGAGCAAAGCCACTGTGCGGAGAACACAGGGAAAACACTATCCAAGGACGACTTACCAACCTTAGCATGCTGCAAAGTCCCCCAGGGAACCTGATTAAAAATGAAATAGCTAATTCTCCAGTTTAGCCAACAAGAAAAACTCCAATTCTGTAGATGTGGGGAGGGGCCGAGGAATATGCATGCTCGGCTGCCATCCAAGGTCATTTCTAGGCAGGTGGTCCTCAGAAGACACTGTGGGAACACCACGAAGGAGCCTGGCTGGCCCCAAGGGAAGATGGACGAAGATACAGAACCGAGGGATAAACAGAGCCTTTTATTCCTGGAGGCTGAGAGGTCAGGGGACAGATGACTCAGTTGTGGGAAAGGCCATGCTCAGCAATGGCCGCCTCTCTCTCCCTCCAAAAGAGAAGCCCCGGGGGGATCTGGTATTGCAGCCGCCATATTGTTACCTGAGTGTTTCGCATGCGGCAGGTACCCCTTAAGTATTTGTTGATTGAATGAAGGAGTGAATGAATGAGTAGGTGCATCGTGGCAGAGTGGAGGGCTGGGAGCCGGAAGGCTCTGATCCGAGCCTGGGATGAGGACGATTTTACTGCAGGCGGGTGAGGGCAGAGTAAGTGCAGAATCTCTAATCATCCTGCCATGTCTGCGGCCAGGGGAGCCTCACAGTGCTTCTTGGAGGCGTTTCTACATTTCTGGAGCGTTCAGGAATGTCTATGAAACTTAAAAACTTCATGAGACATAATCAAACTTGAAATGTACTCCAAAGCTTGTCCCCCACCTCGCCCAACTCTGGGAAGTAGTATTCTTCCAGGGCCGACAGCTGGGCCGAGGGACGGGGCCCCTGCTCCGTGCAGACCAGAGCACGCCCGGACCAGGCGGACGCTCGAGCTCTTTCCAGCCAAAGGTTTCTTCTCGGGCTTGGCAGTCATTTTGGGGTTTTTGTGTCCTACGGTCATTTAACTCTGTACTTAATTTAGGTTTAATAGGCAGCTATTATGTTAAATAGAGACCAGCTGAACTGATTATTTAAGACATAGTTATGGTCGTTTAACAACTATGTGGTTTCACTGCTACATCTCAATAAAGGTTTCCCAGCACCCAGCTACAATTACCATTTTGCATTCCATAATTGTCCTTCCCTGGGGCTGTCTTCCCCTTAGCTATGAACCCGAAGGACCGGGAGCTTCCAGTTCCACCTCTTGCCTTGGCCCCTGAACTGGTTTCTTTGCCAGTGTCTGAGTATGCCTGAGTATCCACAAGTATCTACAGAGATCAGAAAAAGCGGAGCGGAGACCGCGTGTGGCCATGCAGGGGGGCTGGCCCTGCAGACAGGGGACAGGCTCATGGCTGCAGGCCAGCCACCTGTCAGCAGGGCTCTGGATGAGTCTCCTAAAGGCAGCCTAGCTTGGCTTTGCTGGGAAGCTCAGAAACCACAGCTGGGCCCAGGAGGTGACTAATTCACTTGAGATCCTTTTAGGAGAAAAGTCTGCATGTCACAAAGGGAATCCAGAAGAAAAATATAAGAGTGCTGACTCCCTAGAAGTATCCTCTATCAGAATCCTGCTTAGGGTGTGATTCACGGACCCCTGCAAGTTCGCAACCTGTTCTAACTGGTTTGAGAATTAGGAAGGTGCATTTAGGAGCTCCTGTAATGATGTGAAATTGCTGTAGTATCTAAGCGTGAGATCAGTAGACATAGCTCTTTGAACAGAGGTAGAACAGTTAGGGCATCACAGAGCTCACAGGCGGAGGCACATGTGGCCCGAGCTGCGACAAGTCATGAGTCGTAGGACCACACATCTGTCCACCAAGGGTGGGAAGTTTTAAATCTGGTCTTTCAGCTCAGACACTAGGAGCCACTGCCTTATCCCTGCATCTCTCGCCTCATTTGCTTCTTGACCCCAGATGCAATTTGGAGCGCATAGCAGGACATTAAGATTCATCCTTAGGTATATTTAAAATTGGTTAAAATGGTAAATCTTAGGCGCTATATGTAAATATTCATATATATGGTAATATATATAGAGAGAGACACACGTACATATATATAAAACCACAATTAAGCCGGGCGTGGTGGCACACGCTTGTAATCCCAGCATTCGGGAGGCTGAGACCGGAGGATCCGGGTTTTAGGCCAGCCTCAGTTACTTAGTGAGGCACTCCGCAACTTAGTGAGACTCGGTTTCAAAATAAAAAGAATAAAAAATAGGGCTGGGGGTATAGCTCGAAGGTAGAATGCCCCTGAGTTCAATCCCCAGTACCGCAAAAAAAAAAAAAAACCCACACAATTAAAAAAATTAAAATTATCCTTAAACTGACTCCTTCTGTCTCTGAGTCGAATGGAACCTATCTGTTCCTTTTTCTAGAAATTGAGAAAGAATATGACTATACTAACAACAGCCGAATTGTACACTTTAAAGGAGTGAATGTTATGGCTTGTTAATTATATGTCAATACAGCTATTTTTTAAAGATTAGATATGTGCATGAATGAATAGAGAGATGCATAGATGGATAAATGAAGAGATAAATGATAGATAGATAGATAGATAGATAGATAGATAGATAGATAGATAGATAGATAGATAGATAGATTCATGGAAAGTTAGATGAAGGGATAGATAGATAGATGGATAGATAGATAGATGCATGGATGTATAAATGAAGGGATGAATGATAAATAGATGATAGATAGATAGATAGATAGATAGATAGACAGGCAGACTATAAATGTCTTTCTATGTCAATACAAAGTCGAAGAGGTTAGGCACAAGTATACTTTGTACAACCTGTGCTGGATTATATCCATTTGTCCCTCTGGACATGCCCCCACTGCCCCCTGCCACCCCAGAGGCTGCTCTCCATAGATGACATCATCTGAAGGATGCCTGCAGAAGGAGCTCAGAGGGCAGAGAGGGCCTGGCCCTCACCACTAGGCCACAGTGTGGCGGTGGTTGTGTTAATCCCTACAGCTCAACTCTAGTTCTGGCGCTAACTGCCCCCTCTGCCATTAACCCTGGCGTGCTTCAACACCCTCACTGAGTCCCCTCGACACCACCACTCCCATTCAATCCTTCCACTAGCGCTCTGCTACTATCCCATAACCCTGTCCATCTGCCCTCAGCCAGGAATCTAATTAACACTTTTTTTTTTTTTTTTTTTTTTTTTTTTGGTATTGGGGATTGAACCTAAGGACATTCTATCTCCGAGCTACACCTCCAGCCCTATTTTACTTTCTATTTTGAAACAACTCTCACTAGGTAGATGTGGCTGGCCTTGAACCTTGAATCCTCCTGTCTGAACCTCCTGAGTACTGGGATTATAGGTGTGCACCACCACACCTGGCTTAACACAAAATCACTTTAGTAGCATGAATCTTCCCCGTGTCACACCTGCTTTGTACCATCCTACTAGAAATAAAACCTGTGGTCATGGAGACACGAAATACTAGTTCAATTTATACATTATTGGTGGGATTGTAAATGAGTACAACTGCTATGGAAATCAGGATAGGGGTTCCTCAAAATACTAAGAATAGAGCCACCTTATGATCCAGCCATACCACTCTTGAGTATTTATCCAAAAGAATTGAGGTTAGCTTACTCTAGCAAAATATGCATACCCATGTTGAGAGCATCACAATTCAGAAGAGCCAAGCTATGGAACCAACTTAGTTGCATGTGTACACACACACACACACACACACACACACACACACACACACAAAGGAGTTTTACTCAGCTGTATATATCGTGGCATTTGCTGGTAAATGGGTACAACTGGAGAACATTGTGCTGAGTGAACTAAGCCAGACTCAGAAATGCAAAGGTCATATAGAAGCTAGAGAGAAAAAATGGGGATAGGGGCCGTTTAAAAATGAAGGGAGAAGCTAGGCATGGTGACACGCACTTGTAATCCCAGTACTTGGGAGGCTGAGCCAGGAAGATCACAGGTTCTCGGTCAGCCTCAGCTACTTAGTGAGGCCCTCCACAACCTGCTTCAAAATAAAGAATAAAAAATAGGATTGGGGGTGTAGCTCAGAAATAGAATGCCCCTGAGTTCAATCCCCAGTACTGCAAAAAAATAAATAAAAATAAAAATGAAGGGAGGTCAGTAAAGTACAGGAAGGGGAATAGGGGGAAGGAGGGGGAAAGGGTTTTAAAGAAAGGTACTAGGGAACAAAATGGACCAAATTATGTTATTGTGCATCTCCAAATTTGTTATAATGAGTCCCACTCTTACATATAATTATAATGTGCCCATAAAAATTTAATTTAGCAAGAGAATGAAGGTCACTTAAAGTGTGTAAAAAAAAAATACTATTCATAGAAGTAAGGGCAGGTATGAAATAGAAAAAAAGGTGTTAGCTATTGTAGAATTACTGGATAGCTATATCCTGGGTAATATATGAATTCAGAGAGTTTAAATCTGTTGTTATAATCACCTTCACAATGGAGGACACATCCGTACTCATAAACCCACAAGTCTCAAAGGCCAGTACTTACCTGCTGGAAACTCCATGTGGAAAAAGAATGTCCCGCAGGGTCCCCAAGTCCATCACATTTACTGCTGAGCTCCAGCCTTACTCTTTCCAAAATGCCCACTAAGCATCTTTACCTTGCTGTACCACTTGTGCCCCAGCACTCTGCAAACCCAAAGCTGAGGCCAGAACCCAGCTTCCTCCCCTCTGTCCAAAGGCAGCCCACCATCAGACTTCCCTACGCATCTTAAATTCCCTTAAATCCAAGGATCCGGATTTCACTGGGATTGGACACACTGCACGTGCTTAGAAAGTGGGCCACCAAGTGGAATGGGCAGAAATTTAAATACTGGACCATTTTCCATCTTCTCTCTTCGCTGCCAAACATGTTCCTTCAAAGTATATTTTGTCCTTGTTTCATCTTAAAACTTGATATTGTGTAACAAACCATGGTTAATGCCAATCCCATCCTCAGCAACGCGTTCCGTTAACTTCATCCACCACTGTCCAAAAATATTAAATAGAAAATTCCAGGAAAAAAAAAATCCTACGTCTTAAAGTACATGCTCTTCTGAGTTGGGTGATAAAATTCATCCCTCTCCTATCCTGCCTGGGTGGGAATCATCCTTGTGTCTAGTGTAGACAGGCTGTTTATACTACCCACCTCTCTGTCATTTAGAAGCCATCTCCGTTATCAAAGAGACTGCCACAGTGTCACAGTGATCGTGTGCAAATAACTCTCATTTTACTTAATAATGGCCCCAAGATGTAAGAGTAGTGATGTTGGCAATTCCAAGATGCCAAAGAGAAACCATAAAGTGCTTCACTAAATAGCATCTCGTATCATAGCATGAAGAGTAAGTCCGATACAATAAGATATTTAGAGAGAGAACACATTCACACATCTTATATTACTGTATATTGTAGTAATTGCTTTGTTTTATGATTCGTTATTGTTCATCTCTCATTTGTCTAATGTATGGCTCAAATTTTATCACAAGTATCTATGTATAGGAGAAAACCTAGTCTATGTAGGATTCAGTCTATCAGAGTTTTCAGGCACTCTGTGAAGGTCTTGGAACTGTCCCCTGAGAATAAGAACAGACATCTTCTCTCTGTGCCTCTCAACTTCCCTTCCTGTGTGTCATGGTTCATTTCTTTATTGGTTAAACCAGCTCGGAATGAACTTGCTTTACTGACAGCCCAAAGCATTCTAGTTGAGATAAGTGGTATAAATAAAATAGCCATAATCTGCCCCCTTGTTTCTTCTTATTTCTTGCAGCTACTTTCCCTTCCTAAAAGATTGCTTCCTTCTCCAGATGATCCGGGGCCCATCATCAATCCTGCCTGGAAGTTCTGTGTGCCTGTCCTGGGCAACTGTTCTCCAAGAGGGGGGCACCCTATTAGGGGAGTGTGCTAGAAATGCGGGAGTTGGCATGTCATGACAATGGCTGGGCCGAGGGACTATGGCGCTGAGTCCCCAGGAAGCTAACACATCAGCTGTCTCGATGCACAGCCTGCTCTGAACCATGAAGAGTGCCCTGTATTCTGCACAGCCAACCTTCAAATATAATCATAGACATCACATTGGTGAAAAATCTGCTTATAATATCTAAGTTGGATACCTAACTCCAAGTTAGATACATAATCAAGGTACCTACTTTATAGAAACCAAGTTTTCCAGGAACGTGACTATGACAAAGATTGAGTCTTTGTTTTGTTTAAAGCTTGTTCCCAGAGTTGCTCACCACTGGGGAAAATCCTATCACCTTGCAAGACCTCTGTTGCTTGTAAACACACCTGAACAGTCCACCTCTGAAGGTATGCATTGTTGATAATTCCGTGCTTATATGCAAATGGGCATCTTTAGCCTGTATTTCAAAAGGTCTGTCGTGGTTTGGATTCAGTATGTCCCCCTACTCCTCATGGGAACAAGGTAGCAATGTTGGAAGCAGGGCTTGGTTGCTGAGGAGGGGTCCCTGGGTGTGTCCTTGGGGATTATATATGGTCCGCTCCTCCCCATGCTCTCTATGCTTCTGGCTTCCATGACATGGGAGCAGAGCTTTGTGTGCTCTCTCTTCTCCACCATGTGAAAGCAGAGCTTTGTGCTCTCTCACTTTCTCTCTCTCCCCCCCCTCCCCTGCTTCCTGCTGACATGCCTTCAGTTTCATACCCCAGCTTCACATGGGCTGAGGACTGAACCCAGAATCTCCAAGAAACTGTGAGCAAACAAATCTTCCTTCCTCTAAGTTGTGTGGTCAGTCATTTTAGATTATAGCAATGAAAATGTTGCCTGAGACAAGTCAGATCTGGTTAAAGTTTTGAAGTATTTAATTGAATAGTATCTTACCTCTCACAAATCCAAATTCATTCACCAAAACCCTTCTACTTCTTGACTGCATGCAAGATATTTGCTTCTAAAATGCTTCTAGATGTTTCTCCTTTAGATGATGGCAAAGGCCATATTTTTTGGTTGTTGTTTGTTTCCTTGGTTTTGTTTTGTATTTGTCTGTCTATCTGTCTGTTTGTCTGTTTGTTTTAGATGGATCTCACTATGTTGCTCAGACTGGTCTCAAATTCCTGAGCTCAAGGAATCCTTCTATCTCAGCCTCCTTTGTAGCTGGAACTACAGGTATGCATCCAGCTCTTATTTTGCCCAGTTCTTATTTTTCATTATATGGATAGGCAGGTTATACAAATGATGTATTTCACTTCAGGAGTGTAGACAGGGCATTTCAATATGATTCCATGGAAAGCGGAGGCGGGCCCGGCCAGGCTGGCTGCCTCTGGCCTGGACTAGCAGCTCTCTCTGCCACCCCACCTCACAGACACCTTCCGCAGGGCACAGATGGGCAATTTCCCTTCTCTGTGCATGTTTTACAGGAATATTACAAAAAGAAATGAGATGACCAGTGAGTTCTTTAAAGAACCCACTACACTAGGATTCTTGAAAACCATCTTCTGCTAGTCAGTATTTTTACAAATGAAGAGACAGAGGCACTAAGAAACTTGTCTGGAATAGTCAGCTCTGTTCTCCCTGCCCCATGAAGCCTGGCCCACCTCTGACAGCCTATCCAGAGCTTCCTGGTTTGGGTAAGTCCCAGCTGAGACAAAACAGCACAACAGCAATTTGTCCCCATGAGACAGAGCTGAATCACTCTCTCAGCCAATCATTCAACAACCTTGTCCTCCTGGACCAAGAATGGATCATTCACTCAGTCAGTCATTCAACAATCATCTATGGATGACAACTACTAGTCACTTACCAGGACAGGCCTTATTCAGAGACTTTGTTAACTCAGAGATGTTTGTCCTCTGGGAGTCAATAAGAGCTGGCAGAAGAGAAAAATATGTGCTCAACTAATTGTGACTCTTGGCTGAGGACTTCATACGTGGCAAGAACAAAGAACACCGGAGAGGGAGCAACAACGTCTTTCTTGTTCGTGTTAAACTTGGAGAAAAGGGGCAGGAAAAAAGAGAAAATTTATTTCTAAAACTTTTAAAAAGAACTCTCATAACTAGTGATAAAACTTTACCACTTTCAGTTAAGACAGATGTATTTTGACAAGGCTTTTCTGGCTACAGCATTTTGACCTGCAGTCAAACTCCAGCTGTTTAGCTCCATCCCCTGATCCACCCAGGAGCCACAGCTGCTCTGCAGCAGGTGTGTTCCTGAGGCCAACAGTGAGCAGGAGGGTCAGGGCTCTGTGACACTGACCACAAGGAACTCTGACACACCCCAGCTGGAGGCCGATGTGGAGGAGGACTATTGCTCAAGCTCCTGATGGGCCAAGACACTGAGCCTCAGAAACACGTGTTTTAATCTGAGCTGCCATGCTGTGAAAATGAGATGGACAAAAATCAGCCACGAGGGGGAAAAAAAAAAATGAAAGGGCAGGACATGGGGAGATGTTAGGATGACATCACGGTCACAGAAGGATCTTTCCATTGATGGTCCAAGAAAAAAAAAGAAATCATGATCCAAACTCTCTTGATAGAATGTGGGGCAAAATAGTTCAAAGAAGGGATTTCTTGCCCCGCAGCTTTTCGGATGAGGAAAGTCAGATGTTTGGAGGCGAGTTCCGCAGGGGTGTCTGCTTCAGGCCTTGACAGCAAGCAGGGAAGGCTTTTGGAAGCCACAGCCTTCTGAGCGCCTGGGAACAAATCGGAGGTCAACTCGGGATTGTGTACGCTTTGGCAGGGTGAGCACAGGGTGGACAATGGAAACCTAACACCAGCCCAGTGGTCCATCCATCTCCACCTCCACTGACCCCCTCCCCCAATCTCGCTTCTCACCAGCGCCATTTTCATGCCATGAAATGACCCCACTTAACTGGTGTCCTCTGTCAGAAAACTAACCTCTGCCCAAACCCCTTATTTAAATTTTGCCCCAAATATTTCACTCTGCACATTTTTTTAAGGTTACTTTCACAGAGTCAATTTGTAACTGAAACTGCAACTTCTCATTTTTGCTAGAGCATTATTGACTAATTTGTGAGTCAAAAAAAAAAGAGAGAGAGAGAAAGAGAGACTGGTTTTCACCAGTTCCTGCCAAAGTGGAATGTGCCCTCCCCATCTTCCTGCAAATTACAGACACAGGGCTGTTGTCCCTTGCAAGCTCCTGGCTCGAGAAATCCCACTTTTCATCATAAATTCTGAGAGCAGAGGCTTGCCTGGGTGTCTCCATAGCCCCAGCCCCTGTTTCCAGACGCTCTCAGGCATCTCGGTCCACGTGTGTCTCCCTGAAGGCCAGCGCTGCAGACCTGCCAACAGCTGGAAGTTATAAATAGGATAACTTGGGACAGTGGAGGAGATGGAGAGGCAAGATCTAATAAATATTCAGATGCAATGGTTGAGAAAAGTCTTTGGAAGAACAAAGAAGAAACCTACTGGCAGAGTGCTTCTAAAACCAAAAGGGTCTTCATCCTCAGTTTCCCTTGGCTGAGCAGAGTTCCTGTGACCAAGAGAATCTTTTCTAACCCAGTGATGTTACTTGCAAATGTCACTTCCTCAGTTAGACTCTTTATCCTGCTGTTGGGCCTTTGAAAGAATAAACTCAAGCCAGACATGGTGGCACATGCCTGTAATCTCAGTACTTGGGAGGCTGAGACAGGAGGGTCATGGGTTCCAGGTCAGTCTCTGCAATTTAGCAAGGTTCCTCAGCAACTTAGCAAGACCCTGTTTCCAAATTTAAAAAAAAATGAAACTGGGGCTGGGGAGGTATAACTTGGGGGTAGAATGTTTCTGGGTTCAACCCCTAGTACAGGAAATAATAAAGAGCTCAGTCATTCATGTCAGCTAGTGGTGGTTTTGGGATTACACAAACAGGCCCCTCTGAAGCAGGAGTGCCACAAGAATCCTGGACTGTAGCACTGCTGCTAAATGGATGGGTGGCTTCTGTGCAGTAGGGGGGCCTCCCCTGCACAGCACCCACAGCAGGGGATCTTCCTCTTGTGTGGGCAACTGAGAAACCTGTCTCACAACCTAGACCCCAGCCTCATTTCTGCCATGCTTGTCACTCAATCCGTGTCCTGTGCCACCTTATGCCTCCCCAGACCAACCTGGCATGTGTTCCCTCCTCTGCGTGCTCACTTCACTCAGCTGCAGCCCCACTTCCCTGTCTGTATCAGTCTGCTCCAGCTGCTATAACAAAACACCATTAACTGAGTGGCTTATAAACCACAGAAAGTCACTGCTAACATTTTTGGAAGCTGAGAAGCCCAGAATCAAAGTGCCAGCAGAGGAGAAGGGACAGAACTGGTGCTAAGTGAGATGGGTCAGACTCGGAAAATCAAGGGCCACCTGTTTTTCTCTCATACGTGGGACTTCATGAAAAAGAAAAGACCAGTACAGTCATGCAAGGGGATTGGGGAAAGGAAGAGGTGGGGGAGAGGGGTTGCAATGTTGTGTGCCTGTATGAATGTGTCATTATGAATCTCACGATGATGCATAATTATAATATGCCAATAAAACTAATTTTAAAAACATCTGCAGGTTGGGTGTTTGGTGAGGAATTCATTCTTCATAAGTGGCTTGTTCTTACTATATCCTCATGTGGTAAAAGGTACAACACCTCTCTGGGGCATCATGTGTGTATGTGTGCGTGTGTGTGCGTGTGTGTGTGTGTGTGTGTGTGTGTGTGTGTGTGTTACTGGGGATTGAATCCAGGGGCATTCTACCACTGACAGAACCCAGGAGCATTCTACCTCTGAGCTACACCCCTAGTCCTATTTTTTATTCTTTATTTTGAAACAGGATCTCACTAAGTTGCAGACGGCCTCGCTAAGTAGCTGAGGCTGGCCACAAACCCAGATCCTCCGGTCTCAGCCTCCCAAGTGCTTGGATTACAAGTGTGCACCACCACACCCGGCTTTCATTATTTTTTATTTTGAAATAGGGTCTAAATTACAGCACGCTGGCCTCAAGCCCAGGATCCTCCTGTCTCAGGCTTCCAAATACTGAGATTACAAGTGGGTGCCACTGCATTGGCTTCTGGGGCATCTTTTATAATGGCACTGATCTCGTTCATGGAGGTTCCACTCTCATGACTATCCTCTTCCTGGAGGCCACACCTCCTAGTACCATCACTTTGGAGATTAGGTTTAACATTCAGATCTGGGGCAGACACAAACGTCCTAGCATGGCACTGTGTGAAAAGTGTCTCCTGTCAGCCAGGTTCCTGGCTATCTTAGTGAACTTCTCATCCCCAGCACCCCAGATGCCGCCTGGTTTGCCGATGGTTATGAACGGAAGGATTGCTCCCACGGGAAGAGACAGTTCACTAGAGCTCCTCTGTGAGGCTTTCCTATTATATACATTAACAATTTACAACCTCTTTGTGTATCCATGACGTCATATATTCCTCCCTAAGTATCTTCAGCTTGGGAATTATGAGTAAGTTGTTCCTTTATAAAAACAACTTGGGAAAGCTGCGCTCTACAGCACAGGAGAATGAGGAAGGGCAGAAGGGAAGCGACTCTGTACCTGAGTCGGATTGGTCTTTGAGCTTTCTGATCTATCAGGATCCGGAGATTAGGGGTGACTCTGAGTTTTTGCACGCGTGGGGATTATCCACTGCTTCCTACAGGACTTGGGCTCTTGGAACTTTGGGATCCACCCAGAACATGTAGGAATCAGATTCTTCCGTTTGTCCACTATCCACAGTTAGACTAGTTCTTGGAGCCAGGCTGTGTATACCCACTGCTCTCCGGCTGGCCCTAAGTTCCTGTGTGTCAGGTGCCACCATCCATGACTGACTTTGTGCCCTGGGTGGTCACAAAACATCCATAATCATAGAAATAGCCATCAGCCTGCTCGCTCCTCTCCCAAGGGCTGAGAAACCTGGAATGAGGGTCAGAGGAAAGGGGTGAGTCTGAATGCATCTGCCCCAAAACAGAGGGCATGAGAAAGTGACGACTTCCTCAAAGCTCTTCACATTGTATTTTACAGTCAGAAATTCATTTCTAATCACAATCCAGTATAAACACATGCACCGTGTAATGATCTTGTTTAGGTGTCAGTTTGGCTAGTCTGTAGTCCCAGGCAATTCAAACATGAAGCTAGGCATCACTGTAAAGGTATTCTGGAGTTGGTGTTAAAGTATAGAATCAGGTGACTTTACTCAAGAAAGAATGGCTTAGATGCCTGGATGGACATGGTTCAGTCAGTTGAATGGACTCCAGTGCAGAACTGAGGGTTCCCTGAGTAAGAATAAATTCTGCCTGGGGACAGCAATGTCAGCTATGCCTGAGAGTTTCCACCGTCCTCCCTGCTGACCTACACAACAAATTTCAGGCTTGCCTGGCCAGCCCTCATCATTACCTAAGCCAATTTCTTGCAATAAATAAATGTGTGTGTGTGTGTATGATCAGTTCTGTATCTCTGGTGGAATCCTGAATCTCATACACACACACACACACACACACACACACACACACACACACACACGAACACACACACATATGCATGTGCTCACAACTAGCAAAAGATGCGCAGGACAATGCTTCCCCTTCCTGTGTATGAGGAGCTTCTGTATATTCAGTGCTGGACAATCCTCTAAGTCAATGTGATTTCTATCAAAGGGTCCTAAACTGAGAGATGACAGTGAAACTTTTTATACACACCCCACTGGGAGATCTAAGGGTTAGAAAAGTTGGGGTGGGGAGCCAGGTGCAAAGGCGCATGCCTGTAATCCTAGCAACTCAGGAGGCTGAGGCAGGAAGATCATAGGTTCGAGGACAGCCTGGGCAATTTAGCATGACTCTATCTCAAAATAAAAAAATAAAATAAAAAGGGCTGAGAGTGTAGCTCAGTAATGGAGCACTCCTGAGTTTAATCCCCAGTCCCACACGGAAAAGCAAGGGAGGGAGGAAAGAAGAGAGGGAAAAAGGAAGGAAGGGAAGAAGGAAGGAAAGAAAGTCTGAGCAGACAGCCTTCTGAAAGAGATTCTTGGGGGAAACCACACCCTGGCTGTGCCTAGTGGTCCCACCACACAGCCCCGGGCAAGACCCTCCAGCCAGTCCTCAGGGGAGCGTGAAGGTCTGTCCTTCGGGAGCAGGAGGTGGGGTGCCAGAGTCTGCGACCCTGGGCCCCCTAAGAGACCCAGAGAGGAAGGTAGATGCGCTGGCGGGCTCTCTGGGGAATGGAGCAAGAGAGGACAGCCTGTTCCTTTCCAGGAGCAGAGAACAAGCCAAGAAAACCCTTGGCAGAAATCCAGCTGGAGACAGCACCGTGGGACCATGGGACAGGGTTTTGGCAGTGGGGACAATGAGCTTCTCCATGGCAGGACTTTCCGCAGAGACAAGACTTCACCTGCTGGGTTGACGGGACCCGTGCAGGTCACTTCAGTTGATCCCACACGCCCGGAACTGGGGGCGCCTGTCCTGAGAACATTTACGGGAAAAGGAGTCTAATGGTTCTCTTATGGTGAACTGCATTTGAGTCAATTGTGTTGAGAAAAACATAACCAAAAAAAATTCTTTCACTAAATAGCAAGATGACAAAAAACCTATTGTGTCAGCAGGGGGCAGTTGCAAAAGCATGAAGTATTCTACCTAGTTTCTGCAGAGAGGAACTTCATCTGGGGAATCTGGCCTTCCTGAAGCTGATAGAAGATCTTGCAGAGCAGGCTCAGGGCTGAGATCCCGGGAAGGGATGACAAGCTGCCACCTTGGTCGTGACGGGGAAGCCAGACAACCCTGGAAAACCATGTTGAGAGGTGTGCATCTGTCACTCAAAGCAGGAGAATCATTTGTACATCCCCTCTGGTCCCTCACATACCACCCCAGGGACAGGCACCCTCACCTTTCCAATGAAGGTCTCTCTGTCCTGTAGGGATGAGCCAGACTGTCTCTCCTGTCTCCAGCGTGATAAGCCCACAAGGATTCAGGTACCACCCCTTGTCATCATAAATAATCTTGAGGCCAGGTGTGGTGGCGCATGGTTGTAATCCCAGCATTTGGAAGGCTGAGACCTGAGGATCCAGGTTCTCGGCCAGCCTCAGCTACCTAGTGAGGCACTCTGCAACATAGTGAGACCCTGTTTCAAAATAAAGAATAAGCCGGGCGTGGTGGTGCACGCTTGTAATCCCAGCATTCGGGAGGCTGAGACCGGAGGATCCAGGTTCGTGGCCAGCCTCAGCTACCTAGTGAGGCACTCCGCAACTTAGTGAGACTCGGTTTCAAAATAAAGAATAAAAAATAGAGCTGGGGGTATAGCTCGGAGGTAGAATGCCCCTGAGTTCAATCCCCAGTACCGCAAAAAAAAATAAAAAATAAAAAATTTTTAAAAAGAATAAAAAATAGGGCTGGGGGTATAGCTCAGAGGTAGAATGCCCCTGAGTTCAATCCCCAGTACTGCAATAATAATAATAATAATAATAATAATAATAATAATAATAATAATCTTGAGGACAGAGGACGGAGCTACAGAATGACGAAAGGCCAAGTCAAGATCCAAGTGTGCACCACATCAGCGGCCTTCACCGGGGCAGTAGGAGCCATCAGATGGCATCGAAGGAATCTCCAACCATGCTCAAGGGCCTGCCACACAGGGCTATGGGAAGCCAGGCGGAAAGAAGGCAACAGCTTTCACGGAAAGAATACAGGAGAGTGTGGCTTTCCTCTCTTGGCACTGGAGGAGCTACCTTGCAAGGGAAGGGAAAGGTGGGGACCAAGAGCCAGATCCCAGCTCTGCCTCGGTGGAGGGAGAGCTTGACTGAATTGGAGACTGAAGCATTAAATTAGATGGGCTTTAATAACTCAACAGAACCTGAGTGCTACATAGCCAGCTGCCTCTTCAGGGTCAGCCGCACGACTGAGGGGGCATACGATGACAGAAGTGCCCTGTGAGTGGGGGTGTGTTTTGCTTCTTTTGATTTTCTGTAGTTTCTAATTCTCTACAAAGGTATACTACATTCACAAATAGAAGAAGAAAATAAAATTTAAAAAAAAAAAAAAAAAAAACGGAGACTGAAACTCACTGCTCTGGATTATATGAAAAGGAAAAGTTTGACCATTTAAGGAATGTTGAAAGGAGGCTATGGTATCTTGCCTTGAGGAGATTTATCATCTCACATCTAAAAGGGTACCCACTGTAACTGCCAACTCCATAAACACGTAAGCCATAAATCATAATACTTCAGAAGAAAGAATAGGCCTATTCTGTGATCTTGCAGATGCCAGAACAAGGGTTACTTACTTCCAACCTCAGGAAGACCGATTTCCTTCCCAGGTGAGGACAATGTCTCCATCCTCATAGAATGACACAGAATCAGCTGCCTGCCCACATGCTGCCCTGGCTGCACTCCTGCCTTCTCAACAGTGACCTCAGTGGACCATCCGACTCCACTGTCCACCAGGGCTGGCCCAGCACTTCTATTTCTGTTAGTTAGCTTTCCATCACTGCTACAAAATACCTGAGAAAATCAACTGATATACAGAAGACAGTTGTACTTTGGCTCACGGTTTGAGAGTTCAGTCCATGGTTGCCTGGCTCCATTGCTCCATGGCCCCATGGCGAGGTCGCATATTGTAGCAGGAGGACAGGGTGGAGCACAGCTGCTCACCTAGAGGCAGCCAGGAAGCAACAAGAGAGTCACAGACCCTTTCTCTCTGATTTCAACATACGCACTTCCCTAAAGTCATGGAAGTAGAATATACAGTGTTAAGAGGACACCGGCCATCAAATTCTCCAAGTTAGAGAGTTACAGATAGACTAATGGCCTCCTAACACAGTGCTTAAGATAGCGTGGTGAAGATGCCCATCTGCAAGAATGGCCCACACCATTCTTGCAGCCACACACATCCTCAGTCCTCCAGTCCATCCTTTGCTTAGGCCCAGAGGCCCTCACGCTGCTCTTTGCCTCAGCCTTAGAGAACTAGCTTTTTTTTTTTTTTTTTTTTTTTTTTGTCATTGTGATCAAAATATCTGATAAGAACATAAGAACAACTTAGAAGGGGAAAAGTTTATTTGGGCCCATGGTTTCGAGGTTCAGTCCACAGTCAGCCAACTCCAAGCCCGAGACACATCATGGCAGCAAGGGGTGGTGAAGGAAAGCTGCTCAGGGGAACTGGGAAGCAGAGAGAGCAAGAGGAAGGAACCAGGAACAGAGAGAGTCCCCAAGGCCAGGTCCCCAGTGACCTATGTCCCCCAGCCAGGCTCCATCTGCCCAAGTGAGAAGCCAGTAAGTCCATTCAAATGATTAATCCAGCCAGGCATGGTTTCCCAGTGCTTGGGAGGCTGAGGCAGGAGGATCGCAGGTTCAAAGACAGCCTCAGCAAGTAGTGAGACTCTCATCAACCTATCGCGACCTGTTTCAAATAAAAATGAAATAGGATCTCAGCGTTTGGGAGGCTGAGACCAGAGGATTCGGGTTCACAGCCAGCCTCAGTTACCTAGTGAGATACTCCGCAACTTAGTGAGACTCGGTTTCAAAATAAAGAATAAAAAATAGGGCTGGGGGTATAGCTCGGAGGTAGAACGCCCCTGAGTTCAATCCCCAGTACCGCAAAAAAAAAAGAAAGAAATAGGGCTGGAGGTGTAGCTTGGAGATAGAATGTCCCTGGGTTCAATCCCCAGTGCCACAAGAAGTAAAATAAATTAAATGGTTAATCCATCAATGGGTTTTTCCACTGAGGAGGCCAACACATGGGCTTTTCTGGGGGACATTTCATAGCCAACCATAACACCCCTCGACCCTCCTGAACTTCCCCTGGCCCACCCAGGTCACATGCTACAGGTGCCTCTCTCTCCTCTCTCTTTGAAGGGCCTGGGTGTGCCTAAGACACCGTTGTCATCATCTGCCTGACACTAGGCTGTGAGCACGCTGGACTGGGACTTCTGTCTTCTCCAGTTTGCATTCCCAGCACTGTGCTGGCCTAAGTAGGTTCTCGGTAAGCACTAGCTGAATGCTGGAATAAAGGAACCACAGCATCCAAAACGTGTTCCCTTTTTCACTGCAATTAATGGACAGTATTCCGCAGCCCAACTGACTGCATTTGGACAGTGCTTAAAATCCTGGCTTCTTTCTATAACCCTCTACACACACTCTATGCCCCGGACATCAATTGAGGTGGACAAGATTATTGGGCACTTTAGTTAATTGCAAACCCGATCAGATCCACTGAAAAGCTG
This sequence comes from Graphiurus murinus, assembly GCA_004027655.1. NCBI lineage: Eukaryota > Metazoa > Chordata > Mammalia > Rodentia > Gliridae > Graphiurus > Graphiurus murinus. The sequence goes on along the minus strand of PVLC010000958.1, from coordinate 103,428 downwards.
GCATTTTACATAAAGTCGAAACCATCCATGCTTTTGAAAGTGCATGTGATGTGGTTTCCTGATGAGCAAAGGAACTCGGGGAGATATTTATTGTGCTCACGGATGGCATTCTAGCTATTGTCTATGCTCCTTTTTATGGAGTCATAAAGATTACAGTTTATAGCCATGCCGGCTGACATCTCCATCCAGTCCCGTTCATTGGACCAATGAGCTACATTCGACAAAGGTTTATTGAGTCCCTTCTCCAAGCAGGGAACTGAGTACAGGGATTTGTCTCCAAAGCCTTCAGATTTGCTAAAAATATTCTCAATTTCACAAGCAGTCAGGACAAAAAAAAAAATAGTTTGCTCCAGGCTCCCCTCTGAGGCCTCCTGGGTGAAAAGGCACCTAGAGTTGCCCAGGGAAATAAAACCTCCCTTCATGAGCCTTCCACATCTCCTGCAAGGTTTTGTCTCCAGCTGGCTCAGGAGAGCTTGCTCATTAAATTCAGTGCACAAGCTCTGTCTCCAAGCAGCTGGGCTTTGGGTCACACTGCAATCCATCAACCCTAGGAACTTGCCCAAGCCCAGCTCCAGAGACTGGAAGAAGCGCAGAGGACCACCAATACTCAGCCTTCCTTGAGTCTCAAAATCCTAAGGAGCCTTCCAAGCAGAGGGAGTGGTGTGACCAGTTAACCCCGCCGAGCCTGTTTCTCTACCTGCAAATGGGATGAGACTGCCTTACCACCCAGACACACTATACAAATGAAAGATAATCTCATTAAGCTGCCCAGATGCAAGACACCTAGGAGATACACAAGAAAGGCTCAACTATCTTCATTGCTTCTGGACATGCAATGCCCAGATTAGATATCCGGAGTCCGGCAAGGTGGTGCATGGCTGAAACCCCAGTGATTCAGGAGGATGGAACAGTCTCAAAATAAAAGGAGGGACTGGATTGTAGCTCATTGGTAGAGCATCCCTGGGTTCAATCCCCAGTACCACATACATATTTTTTAAAAAAAGAAGCTGGGCATGGTGGTGCATGCCCATAATCCCAGTACCTGGGAGGCTGAGACAGGAAGATCGAAGGTTTGAGGACAGCCTCAACAAGAAGAGAGACTCTAATCAACCTAGCGAGATCCTGTTTCCAAATAAGAAATAAAATTGGGCTGGGGGTGTAGCTTGAAGGTAGAATGCTTCTGGGTTCAATTCCCCACACACAAAAAAAGAAGGAAGGGAGGGAGGGAGGGAGGGAGGGAGGAAATGAAAAGACCCTTGGGTTGCTGTGCAGATGTGGTGCTCTCGTGGACTGTGCCTGGGGGAGCCAGATCTGCCTAGAGAGCTCCTTGCCCCAGCTTTTGCTATCACCCCACCTTCTTCACTCACTGAACTCTGCTCCCCTTCTCGTCCCAGCATTTCCTCCTCCGGGAAGCCTTCCTGATGAGAGGAACAAACAGTTCCTCTCTCCCATGCTGTTTTGCTGTTCATGTGGTTCCACAATTGTGGATTCTCATCCCTCTCCATCAGGTAGGAGGGATATGGCTGGGTGCTTAGTATGAAAAGGCTGAAGACAGACAGGGCTGAAAATATCATGAATGAACAAATGATGCCCATCAAGCTGGGTGTGGTGGTGCACACCTATAATCCCTGTACTTGGGAGGCTGGGACAGGAGGATCTCGGGTTCAAGGCCAGCCTCAGCAACTTATTGAGGTCCCTCGGCAACTTAGCAAGACCCTGTTTGAAAATAAAAAAGGAACTGGAGGTTTAGCTCAGATATAGAACACCCCTGGGTTTCATCCCCAATCCCCAGTATCAAAAAGAACACACACACACACACACACACACACACACACACACACACACACACACAAGCAAATTATAACTATCAACACCACAGCAGGAAATAATCCAATTCAGGAAGTCAAAATGGAGAGACTCTCATTAAGGAAGCACTTCAGAGGTGTGGGGGGATTAAAGGAACAAACACAGGACACTGAGGTTCCCAGAGACAGACACCAGGAGAAACCTACTGCCCCTGGGGGGAGAGGAAAGATGTCCCAAAGGGAGCTAGGGAGGAAGACATGCTGTGGTTGCCCATCCAGAGTGTTTGAGCAGAACAGGAACGTCCTAGCCACCTCTCCCACCCCCTCAGCTCAAGCAGACCACCATTGTTACCTGCTGAATTCTGGCCTTCCGGATGCATAAAGTCCTAACCTCATGGTAGGACTGAGGAAGGCCAGAATTCAGCGTGTAACAATGGCTGTGTGCTGTAGCTCAGGGGGTGGGAGAGGCAGTTAGGATGTTCCTGTTCCGATCTGGTATTCTGGATGGGTCTATTTGGAGAGAGGGTCTTTAAAGGTAAGTAAGTTAAAATGAAGTCATTAAAGCTGGGCATGGTGACTCATGCATATCTGCCATCCCACTACATAGGAGCTTCAGACAGGAGGAATGCAAGTTCAAAGCTAGCCTCAACAACTTAGCGAGGCCCCCAGCAACTTAGCTAGATCCTGTTTCAAAATAAGAAACAAAATAGGGGTGGGGGTGTAGCTTGAAGATAGAATGCACCTGGGTTCATTTCCCAGTATCACACACATACACACACACACACACACACACACACACACACACGCACAATGAAGTCATTAGGCTAATTCAGTTCTGATTGGTATCCTTGTAAGAGATGAGGATAAATACCTAAGAGGGGAGATTGTGTGAGAATCCCAGGAGAAGACATCTGTCTGCAAGGAGAGAGGCCACCCCGCTGGCCCCTTAATTTTGGACTTCACACCTCTGGGTCTAGGAGGAAATAAATATCTGTTGTCTGAGCCATCTTACATGGCTGTGGGACTTTGTTATGATAGCCCCAGCAGATCAACATAGCTACCGAACTGGAATCCAACAATCAAAACAGCCCGGTTGGAGGACAGCAGAACATGGGCAGGGACTTGGAGCGGGCAAAGGGTAAATACCCAGCACACAGGAAATCATCAGTTCATACATGGATGCTGAGGGGGAGCTTAGAGGAGTCCGTCTGTGCTCAGAAGGAAGCACGTCCTTGGATAATTGGAGTCATGTTGGGGTGAGTTACCTGTACCAGGTGAGCCAGAGAGCACCCTCAAGAAGAGAAACCAAGGGCTGGAGCAGCACTGGTAGAGAATCCAGAGATCCCAGTGTGTCACAAGTTCTCAGAGCATCAACAGACAGGCTTGTTTACCCTCAAAACCCAGAACAGATACAATAGCAGTGGGTCGCACTTGCAGGCCCTTTAATCTTGAGCTTATGGAAGCGGTGCAAAATGCAAGCCGTGTAAGACTGGCTGCTTTCTGCAGAACCCCCGGGGATCCAGCCAGGGTCTGTCCCTGCATTGAAAGAAGGACTTAGGAACCTGAGGCGAACACAGTAGAGATGGGGGTGCTGACGGTTAGCAACTGCCAGGCTCTGCGCTGTGTTCAAATTTGCAGGTAAATTTTTAAAATTAAGAACAGTTTAGGTCCTTTGCCCATTTTTTGATTGGGTTATTTGCTTTCTTAGTTGCGACTTTCTTGAGTTCTTTGTATATCCTAGATATTAGACCTCTATCTGAAGTGTAACTGGCAAAAATTTTCTCCCACTCTGTAGGCTCTCTGTCGAGGTTCTTGATAGTTTCCTTTGCTGTGCAGAAGCTCTTCAGTTTAATGCAATCCCATATATTGATCTTCCTTTGAGCTGCTTGTGCTTTTGGGGTCTTGTTGAGAAAG